>VXBJ01003367.1:248109-270946 GCA_013400055.1 Nycticryphes semicollaris | reverse complement strand
TCTATGATTCTATCATTCTGTGGTCATTATTCAACATATACTAATAGCATGCAGTCTTGCCAGTGTGGGATTTGTTCCTTTTTGTTGTTTTTTTGAAGAATATGAAATTAGTTTGGGTATGTATATATCATTTATACTAATTAGAAGCCTAGTCTAGCCCTATTCTAAGAATCATTACTATATGATTATCAAAACATACATACAGAAGGACCAAATGCAAAAAACTTCCACTAGTCTATTTTCGTCACTATCATTAAATGTCCAAAAGATTTTCTTAGAAATTCCACAGACCTGGATACCAGTTCTACAATGACCTTTATTTAAAAACTCATTGAAGTTATGGGATACCGTGAAGGTGCAGGAATTTGTTTTTAATTTGCCTCCTTCACAGGAAAAGAAAGAAGAAGAATATAGTTGTAGAAAATATCGCACATACAATGAGAAGAAATATCATGTTCTCTTTGGAAAGTCATGGCTTGCTTGACTTCTGTGGCTTTTTAAAGGAGGTAGTCTGAACCAGAAGAGGAAATGAAATTCTATTGAGATGTTTAAATAGGGCTATATCAAGAATATCAGGCCATGAAAAATAATTGAACATAAGTGAAGGTACTCCATCATAGCACCTTTAATGCCTGGTAATTTGCAGGCCTCACTCAGCTGTGGAGTAAATTCAGTTATACTCTAAAGTCATTTAACTGATTGACTGAAATGTACTGAAAGGAAGTAGATAATCTGTTATTGCAGCTCAGCTAACCAACAGTAACTCATTGACTATGACAGCTTCTCTCTGTTTATATGCTGAGTCACCAGTTTCCTGGTTTGCAACAGCATTCATAAGATTCTAGTCAAAATATCTACTCCAATATAACGATAATGCCTTATAAATAAAAATATGACTTTATCTATTCTAATTTATTAATTTAATTTTGAGGGGTTTTGGGGTTCTATCAGACAAATGATGCTATATGTATGGACTACAAAAATTGATACTGATGACTAGAATATGAGTTCATTATTATAGGATGAAGTTGCTCACCTGGTGGTAATTAAAAAAATTGATGACTCAATAACAAAAAACGGCAGCTGGAACCATAAATATGGTTGGAACCGAGGACTTCCAGTATTCTCAAACAATATATCAAATATGATTACATTTCAAAGTGATCAGTTTCATCTTAATTGCTCTCAGCCACTTCTTTCTATTTCTCATTTATTTCCAAATTTGGAAGCATACCTCAGGTGAGTTAATTGTGACAATCTTAATTAGCACTAGTTCACAAATGCTTCTTACTATACTTAGTCAGACCTATTTTTGCAAACAGAACTGAGCCAGAGGGTTAATGGTAGCACATAGTGAATCTGCCATTATATTGCTGAATGTTGATTATACTTGAGCTTAACAAAAGATATCTCTCACAAGGGGTAAGCTATTGCAGATGGACATTATTAGACATTCTGTAAATAGCCTTTGAAGAAGTAAGCACTGTCTGGTTAGTTACATACAATCCACCACTCTTATTCTGACAGATTTATAAACCCTGGTTGATTCGTGACTTATCTATCAGGAAGATTCTGTCTTAAATCTAAGTGTTAAACATTAATGACCTTCCATGTTTCTCACGCATGACAGGATAATTACAGGAAAGGAAACAAAATGTTTATGGTTATTCCTCTGTTAACATAGAACAGTAGAATCATTACATTTAAAAGATAACACAGCTTTGCACAGAACAGCATGGCAAAGTTAGATTCAGATTTTAATATCTAACTCTAGTTGCTGTTATAGCACATTAAACAAAATATGAATACATGGACTGAACCTATTCTAAGTGTAGCCAAACATGAACAAAGCACATGTGCTAGTGAGTGTTAACACTGGGGGGCACAGTTCTGCCTGGCATTGTCAGTAGAGGGCTGGGACATGGGCAAATCTGGAACTGATTGCCTGGTTCTTTCCAGCAGAGTGGAATCAGATCATCCACTAGTATCTTAAATAAAAGTAATCTACCCATCATGCAGCCTTATGTCACCTTTTTGAGGAACTAAACTAAGAAAACAGTATATTACTGACTATGAGATTAAAAATAAATCTAGTCTTATGTCTGCAAGTGCTATTTGAACTTAGTACTTGGCCCTGTAACTTCTTGGAAACGTACAGTTTCTTTTCATGGAGTCACTCATGTCTGCTCTTTTCATCAGTGCTGTGCATTGTGTATGTGTGTCTAAGAACAGTGTATGCATGCACCTTTTCAGGGAATTATACAGTAAATGCTCAACACAATAAAAATGAGGACATTTAGTTTAATTGAAACCAGGGTGAGCTTCTAGTTTATGGGCTCAGTCTAACATTTACTCTGTATGAACTACACGCTTACATTTAATCATTCATTTATTCATGAACAATCAGTAGATAAGACCCTTAGTCAGAGCTTCAATTAAAATAAATAAGTGACCATATAATGTGTGTCCTAGAAAACTGAAGACAAATTGCTATTCTTCAGAGAGAAACTTTGGAGGGCAATGGAGATTGCAAAGTTGTACTATTGTATTTAGAGGATGTACTTGTACTAGGCCTCTGAAAGTCTGCATACTTTCAGAAATGGATTTAATAGAATCTTTCATTGTTCCGATTTATTAGTGGGTTGACACTGCAAAATGGTATCTCCTTTATTATTTGTGCTCAATTTGGCCAGAATCCCATCATGCAATTACACAGGGAGAGAAAGCATTCCCTTTTCATTCCCTCTGCCTCCTTCAAGTATTCGCTTCGAATGTATGTGGTTAAAGCAGTCTAGACAAGTATGCAAGTTGATAGATTGGGTGAAACTAAATTAGAACAAGAAGATATAAAAATAATAGGATAAGGTCAGAGAACGGGACAGAATGCTATAGTGTGTAGAGATAGCTATATATAAAAGTACTAAAAGTCTATTAAGTTCTTTCTGATGATGGCTACAATGAGCTGCAGCAGCCAGTCTCACAAAAATGCTTTCTACCTGCAGTGCTCTTCCAGAAATGTACTTTTTCTTTTAGATTTTGAATGATTATATGCAAAGATAGCAATTGCAGCAACAGAAATTGAAGTCAGATTACAAAACACAAAGCCATGATTTGCTTGTTCTCTGTCTCCAGCTTATGTTCATAAACCAAGAAATAAAGAAATATGTAAAAATTTGACTTCCTGTGGAATTTACTGTTTTCATGAAGATATACAAAGGGTGTGATTATTCCAACTGCTTTATTAGGTGGGAAATACCACCTTAATAAGGAATAAGGATTATTTATCAATATCTGCCTTCTACTGATAAGAAGGGTCCAGTGGAATGTTTCAGCTTGTTCTGAATGTATGGATTGTAGAGGCTGCTCCTAGAGACAGTTCTGTGCTATGTGACATGCATCACACTTTTTTTTTTATTATTTGGTTTGTTTTGTTTTTGTTGTTTTTTAATATAAGCCCTACAACAAATGAACCCATTGTCATCCTGTTCGCATAAAGGACAGACAAGCAAAAAAGGGGTGGAAATTCCTATTTTATGTCTTCTGTCGCAGCAAAAGTCTGCAGCAGAAGGCACATCAAAGTACCTTACCTGGCCACACTAAAAGGAATTGTATGCTACCTCTGAAGGGACAAGTTCCAGCATTTGGGGCAGTGTTGAAATAGCTGGTGACAGGCAAGGAATGTGGCACAATGAGAGAGGAAACCATGAATGGTTAGGATGGAGTTCCCAGACAGCCACATCTCTGGATGATCTGGTAGCTGGTGTCCCAGTACAGAGCTGCAGTTTGTGTGAGAGGAGAAATCCTGTCTGAGAGCTGTCCAGAGCTCCCAAAATCCCAGGTGGCCTCAGGACAATTGGGACTTCATGAAGGAAAGTAAGTACATTTTTTAAAGGGAGAAAACTATAAGTAGGAAAAGAGAATCTGTTTATGAATTTTGCCACGCACTGAATCATGCAGCCACCTGAGATATAGTTGAGCCTTTTTCCCTACTCTGATGTATTGTGTATTGAATCTTTTACTGTAAAATATTTCCTTTGTAGCCACTCACAAATACAAGTGATGTTTCTGTGAACAAAGCCTCTTCTATTTTTTTTTTAAGCCTAGCTGCTCTCTTTCAGCATTAGACATTGTAATCCTTTTTTTCTGCTTCACAGTGAGTTGATCTGGAAATGGAATTAGGAACAGTATTAGGTGTAGACTTGAGCCAAAAAGTTAACCTTTGTTTCCCGTGTCAATTGTGATCTTACCATAAACTCTTAGGCAACTCATTTAACTTCATCATGCTCCCATTCACCAAAGGTATATTTGCAATACTACATAGTTCAAAGTGATTTGAAAAGGAGTTACATCACATCTTCTCTCTCCTAATTTTCCCCCACAAAACCATTGCATTTTTCTGTACAACATTTAGACTCTTCCCAAAAATCACAAACCTAAGTTATCCTGAATCTGTTATTTTAAACTTTAGTCCTGTATCTCGAATCATGTGTTCGCTACCTTCCTTCTATTAGCTTTGTGGTGCCACTAAACAGTAAATTTTTTGAAAGATAAGTCTGCTGTGTAGCACTGTAAAAGTACTGAACCTAGATTTTAACATACAATTATATATATTCGTAAGCCTGGGTAGATTGCAAGTGAGCAGAGAGAGATTGTTCACTCTTCATTGCAATTTCTTGAGAACAATTCTGAAATGGCTATCTGAGGATATGGTTTATCTGTTTATTTCCAAGAAGCATTAACATTAAAGGTGTGCAGGAATTGTAGTGGGTAGGTAAATTATTGGTGTCTTGAGTTGAAAGGTCATCTAATAGCTTGGTAAAACTACACAAGTTACAAGGAATATTCTGTCTGTGAACACTTCTTAAGAGAAGAAAAGTTCTATACAACTTCTTTTCCTTGTAATTAAGTTTGGTTGGTTTTTGTGCTTTTTGGATTTCTTTTTTTGATTTGTTCTGTTTTGTTTTTTTTTTAATAAAATCTACAAAATTAGAATACTTTTCTCCAAATGGAATAATTTAGTCTTCCCTGAGATTATCCTGCTTCTTGAGGACTAAGAAACACATAGTATTTAAGCAGAATAAAATGACATGCACATATGTTTAACTGAATTTATCTTGCCATAAGAGTGTAGTCTTATTTTGTAAACTACATGTGCACTTTTAGACCAGAATGATGTCTTTTTTAGTACAAGCAGAGTATTCCAAAAAGGATTCTATTCCCAATTTAAGGCTGCTGAACAGGAGGCAGCCAACATTCTCCAAATCAAATAAAGGTATTGTAACCAGTCATACAGCTCTGCTGGTGAGTGATCCAGAAGGTTTTATGTTGATTGTGGTCATAACTTTCATCTCCTTCTGTAAGTAAGCAACCATTTAAAGCAGAATTCTCTCAAAATATTCTTTTCACATCCACACTATCTAATATTCAAGTTTGAGTCTCAAACTTGCAAATTTTTCTTTGTTAACTGGGACAAGATAAATTTGGGGCTTCATACAGTAGGAAAAAAAAAAAAAAAAGGAAAATATATTTGCTATATTTGCTCTAAATTTTCCCTGGGTGATAGAGTAGGATAATGGAATTTACAAGAGATACAGGTAGCAGCTAATCCTTCTGCTCTGTGTATGTAACAGACCTTGTCATCACTGTATCTCCACTAATCTACATTTGCTGAAAATATAATCTCATTCTTTTATTATATTTATTATGCATTAACTATTACTCTAGAAGGCTAATCTAAGTTAGGAAACGTCTTTCATTTGTAGGATAAACTAGAGGAAAGAAATCTACTTTCAGTTTTAATTGGAAATTTTTGTAATCTGCAATCAACAAGGAGTGTGATTTTCAGTGATGGTCTTAACTTTCCATATGTTGCCATTGAAAAACAGAATTTTCTTAGCTTTTTCTGTTTATTTGCCTTGTTTTATTTTGTTTTATTTCACTGTGGTTTATCTGTTTTCAGGGTTGTTGTTTGGGTTTTTTGTGAACATGTGGAAACATTATTACAACATGTACTCTGAATGATATTTAAATTAATACTGAAAACAATTCTCTTCCAAATGATCTATTCAGAGCAATAATTATGCTTTTCTTGAGGAATGTAATTTGTGTTTAAATATAGTCGAAAAAGATTAGTTCAAAGAAAAGGCATCTCACTCAAAGTGAACAGTTTGGTGTCCTTCAAATTTGAGGATATATCGGTTTCGGGGGCAGTGAGGTAAGTTGTTTGGGTATAAAGGAGACATGAGAGTAATGATAAAAAGCACAGGGTAGAAGAGAAACATTTAATATAGACCTTGTAAAAGAGTCCTGAAAACAATCAAAGGAAAACAATATCCAAAAGAAAAGCAGGTGGGAGTTTTACCTATTCCTAATTAATAACATTTGCAAGCTGATGCTGAATTGTTTCCCATTCCCTTACTCCTCTATTAGTATCATACTATTTTTCTCTCTCTTAGTTAGTACCTGCCAGGATGGTTGCGGTTTTTAGTTTTGTTTTGGTTTTTTTTTTTCTATGAGTTTTTACTGGCTTTATTTATTGTGAATTATTTTTAAGCATGGCAATTCCAAAATACAGAAAACAATTATAAACTAAAACCTGTTACTTTAAATTTTCAGTTTATACATTCATACTAATGTCATCATTGTGACACAACTATCCTTCATTACAAAGAGTTTCAAAGGAAACCTTATAATTTATATAAGCCTTAATAGAGATAAAAATCTAGCTATTTATTGTATAGATTTATTTTCTCTGTGGAAAAATAATTTGTGAAATATAAAGGTAAAGAGGGTAGAAAGGCAGGGTTTGTTGTACGTCATGTTTTTAGATGAGTTTTATTTCAATTATTTTGCTATTTATTTATTTATGCTATTGTAAGATTGTTAAATCAAGATATGAATGATCTATGATCATGTCACTTCCGTGATTCTCATCTTGCTCAGCTCTCATTATTAACTTTCTGAGGAGAGGTGTGTAGATTCATTATTTGCTTTGGTAAGCCCTTTGTTGAACTGAACTATATCGTTAACCTTTTTTTTTGGGTGCAAACAGGTAGCATTGATGTGGTTGAAATGAAATCTCAAACACTTAGGGGAAGGCACATTAAATATTTATTTATATAAAATAAACTAGTTTTCATAATGGGAGATTTCTTTGTGAAACAGTTTACAATTATGCTATTAAGCTTTATCCTCATTTCTTTGCATTGCTATCTGTGGGCCTTTTTCCATTGATAATATTCACCTAATTCGTGGAACTACTGTAGAGCTTGTGCTTAAGAGTTGCAAACATAAAGTACTGCATAATGGTGCTTATATTTTATGTCTGTTATAAAGCTTTAAACTCACAAATGCATCCAATAAGCTCTACTAGACAGCTTTGGTGTACGTCCAATATGTTTTAATGCTACACTAAAAATCTCATGTCAAAGTTCTTCAATTATTTTTCTCCTACATTTTTTATCTGGTTTGAATTACAATAATATTTTTTCATCATGTTTTCACAGGATCCTGGCTACTTCAGAGCTAAGACCTAGATCTGTTATTCTTAAACATTTTGGTAGCGTTTTCTGAAAGTCTTTTAGCAAATATTTACAGCTACTTCCTTTGCAACTCATTTCACAGCTGCCAGTTCTTACGTATGATAAATAGATATTGCGATGTTAAGCACTTACTTAAAAGCTCTGGACCTAGGGGCCAATATACTTGCCTTTCATTAAAAGCAGCATTACTAGACTTCCTAGTTTAAAATGTCCTGCTTGTAGTTACTGTGGTTTCAGGGAGAGAAAAACTGAAATTTCAAATGTGACCAAAAAAAAAAGGCTTGAAATTATCATCATTGTAAAGATGTCAATGATTACAATTGTATTGTTAATACTGGTGAGAAGAAGTGAGAAGAAATAAAAAAGAGTGGAAGAGAAAAATGACTTGGGAGTAAAAATCAGAGTAGTTAGAATAAATCTTGACCATAAAACATTTTGCAACTTGGCCAGCTGCATGAGAAAATGGAATTTCTTTTAATGATACATAAATATTAGTTGAATAGGAAGTTAAAACAATCACCATGTGTTCAGTATTATTCTTTGGAATCCTTTGTCTGTTTGTTTGCTTTGGGAAAGCCAAACCCCTCTCACTAAACATCAGAGACTAACCTTGACTATATATCTATAGAAATATAGAGAAAAATATATAATGCAGAAAATATTAATTTCCTCTCAATTCTCTCAACAACTCTTCATCTGACAAGTTTAAAAGCAGGTATTTTTGGGTCCTGGATCCATTGCTCTGAATATATGACTTTAATACAGTAAATTAGGAAACCTGAATAGTTGTATCTGAATAAGAATTTGTTTTTCTTGTCAAGTCTTGCCCAGTGTGCAAGGGAACCATTCCTACTTTAGTCAGAAAAGCAAAGACCATGAGGGCTGAGAGTGTGTCTGAACAAAGCTATTTGGTGATTGGACACACTGGAGAATGGGGTAAATAGATATGCCGCAAGAATTTTGGAGAAAGACTTCTTTGTCATTATCATTGGGTTTTAAGATGTAGAATGATCACTGGGATTGAGATTCTCACCTCAAGATTTTCCATGTATGTGCAGTACTTTTCACCAGATACATTTCTGGTTGTGACTGGGATTTTTACACAGTATTCCAGATTATACAGTTGTCACAATAAATTGTTTGGACATAGCAGAATGAGAAATTTAAAACAATTAGGAATTTTTCTTCCAAGTTTGCCTGCAGCCAATGATTCAAAAAAGAAAAATTCAGTTGATATCCAAATAATTATTAGTGAAATTATGCTGCAATTTGAAAAGCAGACGTGTGTCTTTCCCAAAAGAGTCTAAGTATGTAATCTTATTTTAAAAATCCTAATTAATAGTGTAAAAATGTGTTACTTGTAAACAGTTATTTTTTATATATGAAATTTTATAAAAAACTTTGCAGTTAAAGATGCATGGTATTATATAAACACGCACTACTGTAAAAATCTCTTCCCAGACTATAGTCAGAAAGTCTCAAAATAAACTAAAGAGTTTCCTGACTATAACTGAATGGAAAAGGATTTTTCTAAATCCATGACATTTCAAGATTAAACAGAAAAAAAAGACAGACTTTACCCACTTGAGTGAAATAAAAGAAAGAAATCAATACATATATATAAGTATAAAGAATCTAGTGGTAGAACCACAGCATGGATTTAAGTCCCTGACCATTTTGGGTTTTCTGGGGTTTATTTTTGGGGGGGTGTTGGATTTTTTGTTCCCAAAACCAGCATCTTAATTAACCAGGGGCTTAAGGCGCTTGATGAGTTATTTTTGAGAGATCCATTCTTATTCGTAAGGAATTATATACAGAACCATTACATACTTCATTGACACTGGAATATAACTGTTAAAAGTTCCAATCAATAAATCTGTTCTGACAAAGAAATCTGATTGAAAAATTCCTGATTGTGCCAGTTGATGCTGGTTAGTATCATGCAATGAGATATGAAGCCATGAGGTATTCCTTCTAAGAACAGTAAAATTTACACAACAGCCCCATAGATGTGGAAATAAAATAGATTTGAGTAGTGTGTCTGTATGGGAGCACACAGCCAAACCGGTTTCAGAGCACAGTAAGTGAGATGCAGGGATTTGTCATCCTACTCGTCTTCGTCTCTGCCTTGCCTTGTCTGTGCAAACATAACTTGGGGGAAGTTGTGAAAATGGCTCAGTTTGGAATAGTCTCAAGATTGCATCACAATAAGAATCAAAACCGAATCGAGCCTTAACAAACAAAATGCCCTGAGTCCCATCCCACCACTATCCCCGTGACTTTGAATGCTTGACATCGCAGAATTAGCAACAGAAATTTAGGAGCCATCACACCATCAGTGGTAAATATTCCAGATAGTGTAATCCACTCAGGCACAATCCTGTACTCCCATCAAATCAGGAAATATAAACTGTAAGGTTTGGGGAGAAAAAGGGGGAAATCTTCCAATGATACAGCTGGCTTGTAGGAAATTTGTCCCTCCCTTGTCCAGGATGCTGTACAGGGTAACTTCCCAGGGACTGAGTGACCTTACCTGAGAAAGAAAGTGATTAAGAAACATATGTATGGTATATGTCTTGCTATTAAGATCATGATTGGTGCATTCTTTTAAGATATTAATATCTAGCCCGCTTGTGGTTTGTATTGTTACTATTCGGGATTACTTGTAGGTTGTAATAGTGTATTTCATAAATGTTTTTGAAATTGCAATAGTGTATTCACCATTGTACCCATAGAACCTGCAATAGTGGCATATTGGACCTGTGAATGAAGTCCAAATAAATTTTTAATTTGAACCTCTCAATGAAGATGTCCGTTTCCCTTCATTGCAGCGTCACTGTATGAACTCACCTGACTGCTCCTAGACCCAAATCAGTTTGGGCTGAATCTGCTCAAGCATCCTCATGCTCGCACTCAATACTGCTAGCTGCTATGGAAGCTTAAAGTATCTCATGGTAAATCGCTTTATGTCAATATGTACGGTGGGTAGAGTGTCCTTTTCTACTAGCCAGAGATCATCTGTTCGGCAAATGCTATTAGATTCCTGGGTAGTGGAATGATTTGGGGTTCTTTGGGGAAGGGTGGGGTGGAGTGAGGTTGGAATATCGAAGAAGGGTATGAAGTAATCAAATCATGTTGATTTTGCTGATGAAATTCCTTTGTGCTAATTTGGACCCTACTTGATTATTTAAAAATCCAAATACCACTGCATTGTGAAATGCCATTTACCTGACTCCGTTAGTTTCAGGATGACACACCATATGGGAAGCAGAGATTTTAGAAGTTGGAAGGAATTAGAAAATTGCAGCTCAGTCTGGGGATTTGATCCATTCATAGAAGCTGCATAATGGCAAATTTAGGACAGAAAGAGTCAGCACATTGCTCCCCAAAAAAATATCTATACAGCTCTAAAAACTTTTATTGGAGAAAAGAAAAGCAGAATAAAAGAAAGCAGAATGGGGGGGGGAATCAATGTACTACTACTATTACTATTATTATTAAAGTAATTATCTTTACGATTATGATTTATTTTAAAATTGAAAAATAAATAGTCTTTAAACCCAAGACTTTTTACAACGCAGATTTTTTACACAGCAGTATCTTTTGGCGTTATATTTAGTTTGCATAATTTGGATAATCACCCATGCTGAACTACTACTGTGTGACTGAAACATCATCAGGATATGCACTTTGATTTGTCTGTTGACTAAAGATATGATCAAAAGCCTTCTGGAATAGAGCTGTTTCTGCATTTGTGTGATTGTCTTTCTATTTATTAAATATTTGAATGTAGTAAAAATATGTTCATTTAGAAGGTAAAATAAAAAGAAATCCAACATTTTAGAAACAATTAATAAACATTTTAGAACAAGTTATTAATGAATTAACCCTTTTTCCTTTTACAGCTGCATGAGATGCATGTTTTTCTTTGACTTTTTTTCCCTGTCAGACAGTTTTTAAGAAAATATAAGCATAGGTAATTCTCTTAGAGGGATTTTCCAAATCAAAGTATGTGATCAGAAAACATTTCACTCTAAACCAGTAGATTTTCTGTTTGTTACTCTTTCTTTCTAATCAAATACCAGCAAGTTATTCAACCCTTATATGCCTTTGGGAATTAACTGTGGATGTTACAGATTTTGTCGCTGGGGAAAAATGACTTGCAAGATTAGCAGGACTGGAAAAATGAACTTCTGTTGGCAATATGAACAGCTGCTTGGCTGTGTTCCATGATGAGTAATCGGCTACTAAGCATTTTCCTCACAAGTAGGTTTCACTGCAATTAATGTATCCTACTACTTAGTGTTCTTTAAAGAGTTAAGAATTTTAAGTAAAATTTAAAAAGCAAATCAAAACATAGGAATGTCTTTTTCACTATCTGAATGCTGTATTGCAGTCTTTCATTGTAAAAATCAAATGTATCTTTTCACACTGCTTGTTTAGCATTATTGATATTCTGCTTATTTTGAGAAATTTCATTAATTCTTCACCACATGAATGCTGACCGCAAACGGGTTTTCTTATTTTATATATGCTTCTCAAACTTCCAGTGTGAGAAAGGATGCTCTTCTCCTTCAGGCTAACAAAATAATGAATGACATTCGAGTAAGACAAACATTTGTCTTTAGGTGAACTCTGGAGCTGTATGTCAACCTCTGAATTCCCTCAGCAAGAAAAGTTATTCTTTCATCATCTTTCCATAGCCTCTGGTGAAGAGGGCATCTTGCTGCAAACAGGAAGAGCTGATATGCTACAGAATTATTATCTATTTTTTAAGTAAGAACAACTTGAAGTTAAGACCAGCACCAAAGAACAAATCCACATGCCACTTTCAGTGCCTTATTAAAAGTCAGCTAGTTTTTCCAAAATTTCAAGACAAGATTGTAGTCTATTTCTTGTTGCATCCATATATTTGGTGTGCTAACAATTGTGAGGGGAGAAAAGGATGACCAGTGACATTTATCTATATGGAAAAAAATCTGTGCACCCATATATTGTGCCAGAAAATAATAGCTTCGATTGTTATTTGGACTTCAGATGTTACTTTCAGGAAAGAGAACAAAGCTTCTACAACATGTCTTGCTGTCAGCACCAGGTTTGATTGCCAGCTGATACAAGGACATCTGGTGTTATTAGGCAATCACATCCAGTCTCCAGTCACCAGCCTGGACTGGGTCTCCCTTAGAGTCTGTGTCTCATTTGCCAGATATGGAAAGATGGGTTCCACATTGTAGGGCACTTGAAATGTCAGTAAAGGCCTCTCTCTGATCTGGCAACAGACCTGTGTCCACGATAATGAATTTAGCACTTAGAAAAGTATACTTATTGGACTGGATTTAGCTTCCATTAACATGGTATAAAACCAAAGATCACATAAAGTAAATTAGTTATAAGCTCTTAACAATCTTAACAGCAAATTTGTAGGGAATTTTCTTCTAGAGAGCAGATTACATATGGCAACTGATTTACGTTTCAGTGATACTAAAGCTGTATAAAAGCTTATCTCTGAACGTAGTCCCCTACTTTGCTATGTTTTTGTATTTATAACACTTATTTCATCTTTTATTGACAGTGCTCTTATGATCTGTTATCCAAAGCATTTATTATTTGTATCATCGTATCTTTCATTTTAATTGTAATAGAGCATGGATTTCTGTATTTTTATACTGGCTGCTTTAAAACAAGCAAACAAACCCCACAAAAATCCCCTAAGCAACAACAGAAGCCCCAAGGTGTTCTTTGCAGAGCATTCAAGCATAACGATTCTTGGTTTTGATTGAGTGATTGAATAGTATTGAGATAAAATGTTAACAATAACAGTTCATGAAGTGGAAGTCAAAAGATATTAGAGTAGATAAACTGATTGAGTACATTTATATTGCCACTGTTTGCATTACTCTTCCTTTTCTTCTAAGTAACTTTTCCTCATCTATTGTATCATCAGTTTTACTTCTGGATTCCCTTTTTCGATTTCTTTTCAAGATTTCTGTAAATTCACTGACTCATAGGAATATGTACATAAAATACTGTGCTTTATTACATGAATGTGAAAACCTCATCATTTTTGCAGACATATTGAAAAATATTGATTCTATGTTTTACATTAAGGATATAGAATAGTAGATGGGGCATTGAACACTTCTATTGGTAAGATTTTGCTCAGTTGAGAGATTAGTACCATCACCTAAATATACTAAAATATACCATAAATATTAAAGTAAACCAGCAAATTTTACAGCACATTATGGAGAATTGGTGTCACAGTTGCCTGTCATTGATGCTATTTCAGTGTAGAGATGGACACTTCCATTTTACACGAGAAAGATCTGCCTGTGTCACCTCTAAGTGCTCAGCCATATGCATTTTGAAATGCTGTTATAAACTCTCAAAATATTCTGGCTTCCCTTAGAAACACAAACGAAGATGGTGTTACAGCCACACAAGCACGTGGAAAGATGGGAAGAAAATAAAAGGTGAAAGAAGCAGGAAGACATATTTTGAAAATAAGTTTAAAAATGTTGCAAAAGTTTTGGAGAATTAGACTTTGTTTCCCTAAAAAGTGAACATTAATATTTATTTAAACTCATGAATTTTCAAGTTGTTTGGCTGCTTTAGGAATATTGAAGTAATTGTTGCAAAGCTTCCCCTTGTTTAAAGTGGATCTGAAAAGGATTTTAAGAAAATTTGCAGGTTATCTCACAAAAAAAATGTGTTATTGGTAATAGTTAGTTGCCTATCTGAGTGAAGGATAAAAGAGTTCATGAAGGATAAAAGAGTTCACTTCTTAATCAACAGTGTAAAATTTCTAAAGCATATACTTTGGTTTATGCTTAGTTTCTATGGATTTTCTTTGCTTGCTTGTTTATTATCTTTTGGCAAAAGTCAGTTCAACAGGCAGAATTATACTGGAGATAAGGTCTTTTTTCCAGAATCTCAACAAAACACAGTTGGATACCTTTGGCAAAACTGGGGAACAGATTGTTAAAGTATTTGTGTTTAAATTGTATGTAAAATATCATATTTTATTTCATCCCCCAACAGCTGACATCAGCTCTTCTTATTTTTTTTTTTTTTCAACTCTTGACCAAGATTGTTATGTATTTAAAGATGAATTCTTGCAGTGATCTGTTTTGACAGAGGAGAACAAACTATTAAAACCATAGTTGTTTTTCTTTCTCTTTTATTCAGCGTGTATTAGAGGATAGCTTCTTTTGGGCTGTGCATGGCATTGATATTGATTTCTTTCCTGACCTGAAGCAGAATTTGTCACTTGCAGCTGTTTTTCATGGAAACTTACACTGCATAATTAACGCTTTGCATCCCTTTAATCATCGAAGTGCTAAATTATTGGGAACTGCACGCTTCAGCTTTGTCCTCTGTTTATTGGCATTTGCTAATCTTGGTGTGAAAACACAAAGCTCCATTCTCAAGAAGTTTTGAACATAATGTGGTGTAATAATAATGAACCAAAAAATTAACTCCTTGAAGCTGTTCTAATGATTTATTTTGTGAAGCTGATAATATGCAATAATGTTTCCTAAAACAAAGTTTAACTTTTATTTTCACACTGAAGAAAGTGAGTGCACTAAAAGTGGGATACTAAAATATGTTCAGACCTAAATGTGCATGTCAGATGGCAGGGCCCTGAGGCTGTCTAGCAACCTACGTAACTCTCTAGAAAAATTAACATCTGTACCATTGCTGAAGCTGAAGAAAGTAAACCAAATCCCAAGGGATTTTGAGAGCAACCAGATAGGTAACTGTTGCATTGTTTATGCCTATTGCAAGTGTTTTGACATTGCTATCAAATTAATAAAGTACATCATAATACATAAGAAACACAGGTATGCAAGTATTTTCACATTTCATGGGAATTAATAATGCCTCCTCAAATTTTAAAATTTTACTGCAAGTTATAGGACATACTTTAACAGTTAAGGTATTAGTCCATATTTATTCTCAAAAAGATGAATTCAGACTTTATTTCCTCTCTTTCTCGACTGTTCTTATCAAGAACTTTTGCCAAGCCGTTTCTGAAGTAATAATACAATCATTTTTCTCATGACTGGATGGTGTATTTTCAGGCTGGGTTTAAAAAGATTGACTTCCTTCATCTCAGTTACACAGAAATTTACATCTCCTGTGATCCATTATACCTCTTTAAATATTTTAATACAGAACAAAACCTCCTTACATTCTCATCTGTTGTAAAGTGAGAAAAAAGTACAAGATAATGGAGAATTGGACTCTCTGGTTTTCCTTTACTGCATAAAAAGTGAGAAATCTCTGAAGAAATTATTTTCATAGATGATAAGCAGTGTATATTGCCCTATTCTGAAGGTAGCAAAGCAAATTCAGCTAATAAGAACAGTACTTTGAAGTGGAGCCTAAACAACCAGTGACAGTAGCAAACATCAGCTCCTTATTAAAACTTGCATACTTTTAAAGCATTGCCAAGAAGGCAGTAAATTAAATTGATCAAAAAACCAAAACCCTAACCTTAGAAAAAGTGACCATAAAACTCAAAGAATTCAGCTGAGAAACTGTGTGAAAGTCTGTTTTACCAATAAAAAAATTTTGACATACTTGAAGGGAATTGTCTTTCCCTTCAAGTCTTTCCATATGTCTTTCTATTACTGTAGTTTGTTTAAAAGAATATTTCTGATATCTCACAGATTATTTTGCTGTACATCCACAGAAGTTCCAGAACTCGTGATAAATGTATAGTATATTTACAATCAAATAAATATATCTTCAGTAAGAATAAAAAGAAGGAACAATGTAAAGTGTTTTTTTTTAAAAAGAACACCATAGTAGTAAAGTAGTGCACCCCACATTTAAAAAGAAATGTTTTATTTTACTTCAGAAAGAAAACAGAGGTAGATTTTCCATATACACTTCTTAAAAAAAAAGCATTATCCGTCTTAAAATTAAATTATTTTAAAATGAGATCATTATATGCAAAAAAAGTTTCCCAAAGGAATTCAAACAAGCTTCTCAGAATCAACGTGTTTTTCCCCAAAATTTCCCCCCCCACTACAAGCTTCATTTGCACTGAAAGCTCATACTCATAATTTAGGCTGTGTAGATCAAGTTTCTGACCTACTTAAGGTATCTTTGAGAGGTTTTAAAATAACTTGTTGAAGTTTCTATAGCAATATTTAGCAACCTTGCTTTTTTAGAAAAGAAAATATGAATTAACTAATTCATATCAAAGAATAAAATTTGTAATATGTTAAGTACAATCAGTTACATTTTCCAGTGGTAGCTGGGAGGTTTTGTTTGGGTTTTTTTGTTTGTTTGTTTGGGGTTTTTTTTATTTCCAGTAGATTAGTTGCTAAAAAAAGGCAAGTGAGATTAATGAAATATCCTCTGATAGAGAAACTGAGTGTCAAGGCTGCTATTGTTTTCTTCCATTGTATTAAAAGTACACAGGCATAGAGAATTGTTTGTTTGAGTTCATATAGGTATTGGTCTCCAGAAAACACATAATAATATTCTACAGACTTTTTTTTATTGCTGCAGTTACATATCTCATTTCTGATTTAACACAGCTCTGGAGAAAAGCTCTTCACTTTTGAGATGACCTCTTTCAGGCCAAAGTCAGGTTTCTATTTGCAGCTCTGTCAGCATGCTGTACAGTCCAGGCAAAAGGGAAAAGATTGAACATAGAGGCTTTCTGTAAACATTCTCAAAGTATATTTATTTTGCAAAACCATTCTTAATCAGAGTATGACATCTCTATACCGGTTCATTATTTGTATATATTCATTAAGTGGTTATGCAAACTTATTTGAATGTATGAATTCTTTACATACTGTGGAGCATTTATGAATATTTTTTGCTCCAAGTTTTGTCCCAAGAATTCCACAAAAAGCACTGTACACTTCTGCATCTTTATTCTCAGTACCTCTCATTTCTACTTGAATGCCATAACCGGGCTTATTTCCTGATTTTATTTTGGAAGTAAATCGATATCACTAGCATTTTTTTCCCTCTTGCTATCGTTTTTCCCACTTAGAAAAAAAATCTGGAATAGAAATTTTGGGTACTTTAGAATTTACTTTCCATTCCTTTAATTCTCCCATTGTCCAATAATGGAACACAGATCCCATCCTTCCTTATGGTTTGCTGAGACCATTTCTTTGGCATTATCCTTATGTTATGACACACTAACTGAGAGGTGATAGTTTTGAGGCCAGCTAGAGGAGAAGAGTCTAAGGATAGACCTCTAACAGTTGCTAACCTCTAAGGATAGCAACTGTTAATTGTCACCCTTCAACGATGTGTGACAGAACTCATCATTCGTCATATCAAATATATCAACTGTAACAATAAGAACAATAACCTTATTCAAGGTGTTGGTTTCTCTGTTGCATTGATGTCCCCCATGAGAGTCTTTTTTGCTTTCCTTTAGATAATTAGATAACTTCTGTGTGGTCCTAATGAAATCAGCATTTTTTTTTTCCAGGTGTAAATTTGACCAAAAGCCTGACTTCTAAACTTAAAATCTATTTTTACACTGACTCTGCAGGAAAACATATTTTTAATATAAACGACAAGGAGCGCAGTAGAAAGTGAAATGCGTGCATTGAGTCAAAATGCATGCATGAGAAAGAATGCAATGTTTTCTTTTCAATTCTGCTTTTTTTTTATATTTCCAAGTTCATCTGCATGAATGCCAAAGCTTTGATTTTTTGTAGAATGGTTGAGCTGTAATGTTAATTTGTGCTGAATTGTACAAGAGAAATCTGATTAATCATGAATTTATTATCCTTGACAAATACCACTTCTTTTACTAGGAAGAAGGTGGTGAATATTCACATCAATTTCTAAGTGTTTTTTTCCATCTCAACAAATGAATTCTATATCTACTGAAGCAACAAGGAGAAGAATATATGAGAGCTAAAATATTCTTAACCTTCCATTTCTTATCTGTTTCAACCCTTCATACTCATATGTGGTTGTATAGGCCTTGTTATGGTGAGAAATATATTTTATTAATACTTTAATAATACTTCAGATAACACTATTTTATTAAAAGCTTAGTAGAATACTGCATGATTTACCCCTCTAAAATTATTCTGATGTTCAGTTTTCAGATATATACATATTCTTTTCTTCTTTTTATCGTTTCTTTTTTTAACCTCTCTCCTTTTTAAAGGATTATTGTAGTAGCATCTGTTTTCTTACAGCATTCCTGAGGTGAATATAATACTTCCTGAATGCTTATTTTAAGGCTACGTTGCAATAGATTATTTGAGTCTTTCTGGATGTTATTTTCCTATAGTCACCTCTGAACACACACCTGTAAAACTGATTGTTATGTAGTTTCCAAACACAAGTTCCCAAGCTTACTTTTCTCTTATACAGGTACGATTTATGCATTTCCCCCATGTAAAAACTGGTCTCATTCTCCAAAAAAAAAAAAAAAAAGAAATTGAAAAGAAAGTGCAAAGTTATTTTAAAAAAGAAATTCCAATTATTTCTTCACTAAATATCTATATAAATTGCCCTGTTTTATAATTCACTAAATAAATTCTACTGAATTTAAAATACTTCTCTGTCCATTTAAGACATAGCAGGGAAAAGTATGCAATTTGAGTATTTTGAAAAAAATTGCTATTTGAAAGTTATGATTTTTCTTTTGCTTTTCCTGATTCCCACAGTTTATGTAAGCTTGAGCTAATGGCATTGATAAAGTTTTTTGGTAGATACTTCCTCTGTCAGATTTATAATTCTATGCAAATGCCTTTGATGGGATCCATAAAGATTCTAAAATGTAGAATGCTAAAGGATGAGAAAAAAACAGCCTTAGTGAAAGAAGAACATATTGAATATTAAAGTATTCTCTGTTGGGTTTTTGGTTTTGTTTTGTTTTGTTTTGTTTTGTTTTTTTCAGAGACATACATGTTGCCATGCAAAAAAGGGAGTGAACAGTTAAAAAAAAAAAAAAAAAAAGAAAGCTTTTTAATTTGAAGAATGAGTACACTTGATATCAAAGATCAAAATCTCTTCAGATTGCAAAAGGCAGAGAGTGGTGGCTAACCAATTGAGACATCAGGAGTATTTCCAGAATCTTCTCACTGTAAAAGCAAAATCACTTAAAATTTTAAAAATGTATTTCATTCAAGACTTGCATAAATGTTTTCATTTAAGAATGTGACATCTTTTTCTCTCAGATATGTAACAGACCTCTATGAATAGCAAATTTGAGCTAAAGAGTTCTAATTTTTTCCCAATATTTGGGAATCAGAACTTAGCTGGTCGCTTAACATGTTAATGTGCTTTTAGGAAAATAAGATCAGGGATTCCATATCACAATCAGATTAAACTTCAGTGTAAATGAATTCATAAGATAACTGCTATTTGTAAAAATAAGACCTGTCACTTTTGGCTACTTCTTTCCATAGTGTCCCTACATCTGTAGCTGGGCTGTTGCCTTTTATTTAAAAAAAAAAAATAATAAAATCAAACTTTAATGAATTACATAGCTATAATGAAAATTTGTAAACAGAAATCAGAGGTACAAAGTTGTTGGCACATAGATGGCTCCATAACAGATACTTGTTTTAAGGCACATGTGTGACTACAGGGCAGGAAGGTTTATAGCTTTGGGATCTGAATGTAGTTACATTAAAATATACTTCAAATCATAAAAATTAGATCTTATTTTAACATTACATAGCTCTGAGCAGCTTTGAACAACCATCAATCAACTTTATTTGTTTTTCTTTGTATTTCAGTCAACCCTCAGCTTCCAAATAAGGAATTCTTAATAACTGAAAAAAATAAAAAAATCTGTGTTTCAGGGTACACTTCCAAACAAACACCAAAAAAATGAGATATCAAAATCAGCAAATGGAAAGGGCTTATTTTCAAGAGAATGTACATTATTCACCTCTAACAGTGAAGAGTTCAAAGTCAGAGAGTTTATATTTCAGTATCTTCCATATGCTACAAGTTTTTGTTCAAATGTTTTTGTTCTCATGTATTTTCCCTGTTTATCCTTATGCAGTGGGCAGTTTTAGAGGTCCCCCCAAAAAGTCTCTGAACCTATCTTTAGAAGTGGCTGTTTTCTCCAGGGTAAGATAACAAGATCAATTAGGGTGATTTGATTCGACATGAAGCATTAGTTGAGATTTCCAAATGAGTTTAAAAGACTTAGGAGCCCATTTTTTTTAAGATTACTTTCAGTTCTGTATATTTATCAGTTGATCCCCCTTTCACACACACTCAAACCAATACTTTTTTTTCTTAGATTTGTAAATTTTTGTCTCAGAGCTACATGCTACAGGTAGACTTAACAGCCTTATCAGATACTATGCCTCTTTAAAGACTAAAACCATATAAATGTATAAGAACCAATTACTGGGTTCATGTAGACAGGATCCATCATACTGTAAGTTGTTTGTCAACTTGAATTTCTGTTGATCTTGTAGTTGTTCTCTTTCTTATTCATGGTTCTAGAGTTGCCATAAAGAGGTGTTATCTTGTGCTGATGTTATTTACAGTTAACATGAGATCTGAAGATGGTGTTTTCTGTAACTAATGAACCTCAGTTTTTCAGGTGAGGATAAGACAAANAGAGTTAAATAACTGCTACTTTATATAAATTTTTTATAAAACTTGAAATAAAATACTTGGCAAAATACATAAGAAATAAAAATAATAAAAATAAAAATCACAAGAATAAAGTTTTAGCAACTGTGGGGATCTGCTGTAAAAGCACGGATTGGAATTGTGCTAGGAAAAAGAAAAACTTGATAGCCTGGACAGTGGAACAGGGTTAGAATCATGTATTATGGCAGGTAGAAAAGAGTGGTAATAGATTACTGAGAGAAATTCTCATTGTTTCTGGTTGGGAATAATAGTATCACAAAAACATAGTTTTAAAAAATTACAAATATGAAGAAAATTCAAGAAATATGGGCAATATTTTTTTTTTTTTTGTTCGGAGAAAAGAGCAAGAAACTCTGGAAAAGGCTTTTGTATTGTCTTTGATATTATATATAAAACATCTCCCACTGCTAGGTAGAAAATGCTAGAAGACCTTTCTCCCTGCTCTCCTTTCGAGATAACAAGGAAGAGAAAACATTTTACTTTTGAAGAATCTTTCTACTTCGGTTTACATCTGCAGACAATGAGCTCTGTCACCTAAAAAACCCTGAAACCAACGAGTACTTGCTGTGTTGACAGTTGTCCTGACTGTATTTATGGATTTGTATTGTACTGCAGCTTTCCAATTGAGGAATTATTTTGTAACACACCAAGTCTTAGTAATTCTTACTCTTAGTTTATTTTTCTTTTTTGCTTGTTCCAACAAGCACTAAACAAGTACTAAAATGTGATGAATGTGTCTGGTTTAGGAAAACATTTTGTTTTTCACTGAATGGAAAAGTGACATTCACAGAAATCATGCATCAAACCAACAGGAAGCCAAATGGCTTGGGGAAGGACAAGGGTAAAACTTTTGTAGCGCAGTTGTGTTATACTATTTGAGGAAATTATGCATTTGTAATAAGAAAGCGGGTGCATAAAATAAAGTCCAGGTGATTAACCTCAAGTGGTCAGCAAAAGCATCACTATGAGGACACTGACAGCAAGCTGAAAGTTTGCTAAAGAAAGTTGGTTAGAGCATGGAAAACAATATTGTTGGTATGAAGAGTCTAATATTACAGAAATTAAATAACAGCCAGTGAAAGCTAAATACATACAAACAGCTGGAGAGGAAGTACGTCTTCACTCTGATGTCTTTCTGCCCTCTTCCTCGTCTTTCTGCACCATTCTTTCAGAGATAGCCTTTTATGTGCACAGGGGTTTAGAAGGGTTCCGTGAGTCTCAAGGGAGAACATGAACAGAGGGGGGCTGTGAATGGAAAGAAAGGAGAACTTAGTTGAGCTCTTGGTGATTTTACTTTCAAACTTTTACTTTTCTGTTTGTAGACCTTGAACTACTGAAAAAGTCATCCAAGCTCACTTAAGTGGATATGTGAGACTATAATTAAGCAATCTATGGATCTTGGGAAGTTTGAAGAAGAGATTCAACTTTGAGACAGACAGGGCTATCTGATTAACAGCTTTTAAAATCTATAAGGATCAGTGAAGTGGATTGCTATAGTGCAGACTACAGAATTCTAATGTGATTTCTATTTTTGATGTCTGGCTATCAGTAGGTGATTTTTTTTTTTTTTTCATGCAAATTCTCTGGAGCTTTTTCTTTTTAATTTTTTATTTTCATTCTTAATATCAATTAAACGTGTTATATTACCAATGCCAGAATATGATAGATACTTG
>VXBJ01003367.1:221390-247372 GCA_013400055.1 Nycticryphes semicollaris | reverse complement strand
TGGGGAAGGACAAGGGTAAAACTTTTGTAGCGCAGTTGTGTTATACTATTTGAGGAAATTATGCATTTGTAATAAGAAAGCAGGTGCATAAAATAAAGTCCAGGTGATTAACCTCAAGTGGTCAGCAAAAGCATCACTATGAGGACACTGACAGCAAGCTGAAAGTTTGCTAAAGAAAGTTGGTTAGAGCATGGAAAACAATATTGTTGGTATGAAGAGTCTAATATTACAGAAATTAAATAACAGCCAGTGAAAGCTAAATACATACAAACAGCTGGAGAGGAAGTACGTCTTCACTCTGATGTCTTTCTGCCCTCTTCCTCGTCTTTCTGCACCATTCTTTCAGAGATAGCCTTTTATGTGCACAGGGGTTTAGAAGGGTACCGTGAGTCTCAAGGGAGAACATGAACAGAGGGGGGCTGTGAATGGAAAGAAAGGAGAACTTAGTTGAGCTCTTGGTGATTTTACTTTCAAACTTTTACTTTTCTGTTTGTAGACCTTGAACTACTGAAAAAGTCATCCAAGCTCACTTAAGTGGATATGTGAGACTATAATTAAGCAATCTATGGATCTTGGGAAGTTTGAAGAAGAGATTCAACTTTGAGACAGACAGGGCTATCTGATTAACAGCTTTTAAAATCTATAAGGATCAGTGACGTGGATTGCTATAGTGCAGACTATAGTGCAGACTACAGAATTCTAATGTGATTTCTATTTTTGATGTCTGGCTATCAGTAGGTGATTTTTTTTTTTTTTTCATGCAAATTCTCTGGAGCTTTTTCTTTTTAATTTTTTTTTTTTTTTCATTCTTAATATCAATTAAACGTGTTATATTACCAATGCCAGAATATGATAGATACTTGATAGGTAACTATATGAAAAAAGATTTTTTTCCCTGTATTGGTGGTAGTGTGTATCAGTTATCCAAGAAAAAATATATTAGGCAATAACTGTGAGGATTCCCAAATTAGGAATAGTTCCCAAGGGGTTTGCAGAAGTTCTATTATTTGACCCATTTAAAACATGGTGAACGTTAGCTCCCAACCATTCCAGAGGAAAAGTGTTCTTCATATAAAGAGGACTTTTATTGTTTGACATTCTAATACTGTAAAAAAGGACAAACACTACTGAAGTTAATGACAGTATATAGTACTTAAATACTTTTATATCTTTAGAGAAGTTACTAGGTAATATATAGAAAACATCTTTACTTTCAACAGAGCTTATTGATATTTTTATGCCCCAAATGCTTCTGATCTATTCTTTAATTAAAAATATTGCTTCACCTTGTGGATGTGAGTAAAAATTTATTTTTAATCTAGCAGTTATATTGGCAGATGGTTATTTAGAGAAGAAATCTGTAAAATTCCATGCCTCAGGTGAAGGGCAGCCCAGTTTGATTGTCATTTACTTATTCAGTAAAACAAATTTTAAAAAACTCATTAGAATTTTTGCAAGAATTGTTTCTCATTTTGTTATTGCAACTCCTTTGTTGGGGGAAGTGTTTGACAGCTGTTTAATCGTCTCTATTACTAAGTTTGGTTTTTTTAACAGTCATTCTTTTAGTCTTTTTACATTAAAGGGAGAGATTCTTAATGTTCCCGACAAATGGGAATTTTGCTTTATATTGGAAGGCAAATAGATAGAATATTCTGGTTTTAATACATTTATCTTGGGATAAGATTGTCAAAACATGATCTTTTTTTGAAAGAAGGTGGGAACTAAAATACCATTTCACCTGTCTATTTGTACAAGTAATTCTTGAGAGATTTAGTTTAATGTTTGAAAAGGCTCAGCGCTGCTTGGATATTTTTAAGATTTGATAAAATGTATAATTGTCATTAGTGACAGCTGATTGAGAACAGTGTAGTTCACACAGAATGTTTCTGACATGTTACCTTCTTGATGCTGCTACACCCAAAACTACTTTCGTTCATTACAAAGTTAGTTATTGAACTAGTCCTAGAACTAGTGTAGATTATAATTAGTAGCAAAATAATGTTGGTTGTTAACTCCAGCAGTTAACACAAAGTTCTTGAAATATTAAAGTCATTCTATGTCCTGTGCAACAGATACCTTACACTGCAGTTTCTTTTCTCCTATTCTTTACAAACAATGGTAAATTTAAATACTTGTAATAGGCACTCCTACTATGGAAAATGCTTGTGCTTGCCATAGCATACTATTGTTTTGTTCCAGACTATCCCAAATCACTTTCTGAATCAATGCATACTTTGTTTTCCTCCCATTTTTAGGGAATCTTGACAATATTTTAATGTAGTAAAATCACCTTTCAATGTGAGCACAGTCCCATTCTTCTGAGAAATACTTATTTACTGGAATATTTGTATTTTCTTTCTTCATTGTCGGTACAATAATGTGTTAGCCTCCCATGCCAGGGTCAAAACCTGGGAGGAAGATCTATGGACTGAATTACAGGTACAAACATGTTTTTTTTTTTTTTTTCGAGCAATGCTGTGCTTCTCTTTAAATTCTCCTAATAGACCTGAGGTTATCTAGTTAACTGAATTGTCTTTCAGTTGCTACAGATAGGGATAAAGAGTGGTTTACCTTGCCAACCTAGACATGAAAAAGCGGAGCTTTTACAATCATGTTGATGTTCAGAAAAAGATAAACTTGTTAGCCAGAGATCAGATGTGTTACTGACTGAATATCTGTGGTCAGAGATGTAGTATTGACTCTCAATTACATTATTGAACACTTAAAAAGAGGGTAGATAACCTGAGCACAAATTGAGAACTGCATGATAAGCAGCCTTCGTTGTTTCTTTCTCCTACTTGCACGCTTGCACTGTTCAGTTTAACCACCTGTACTCTGTAATCAGTGATCTCTTCATTTAGACCATCCTCTGAGGAACAGCTGTTTGAAATTATTAGATAGCTATGCAGGGCTTTGAATCATTGGCTACTCTTGTTGCAGCACATGGGAACTCAAAGTATTGCCAGTGGTTGCTCACAATGTTGATTAAATTTCCATTTATCAGTGGCTAGTTAAACAAGGAACATACCTAACATGTTAAGACCATTATTACATAATTTATTAAATAACTAACAAACTGTCCTGATCATTGAAATGGACCGTACAATCGCAAAGCATATTGTTTCAGCACTTTTTGTGGAAAGTAACAGTCATAATAAGCAAAGACAGAAAATTACAATACCTTTGTCAATCTTCATATTCCACTTATTCCCTGTAATTACACAACAGGGAGGCTATCCCGTCTTTCCAAATGAATATTTCATGGTCTGTTAAAAAATGTGAACTTTTCGAGGTAGGAAAATCTGGAAGATTCCTTAATTTCTTCTGTTGAGAAAGTGAAAGTTATATAATACTTCAATATTATACAGATAACCCTTGTTTGGGACTCTCTAGTCTGGTGGTCCTGATACATGTAGCATCCTTTATCTAACAGAAGTTCGCTTCTGATTTCTAGGTGGCATTCCTGAGCCATCTCGTTCAGTAAAAGCTCAAGCAAATTAAGCTTCCAGATTCAATACAATTTATTTAATTAAAGTTTATCCTTGGGGAGTGTATTAACAGGGATTTAGGTTTGACCAGGAGGATGTATATAACAATTTTTAGTAAAGCATAAACTAGATAGATTTAACAGTTTGCCAAGTTGTTATTCCCATTCTTAAAGCATGGAGTGAAACATGCTTTTTATGTAAAGTTTCAGTGGCAAAATCTGCAGCAGTGCCATTATCATAATAGCTTAATCACATGTGGTAAATTTCAGTGCAATTAGACCAGTTTAGGCCTGACTTTGACAAGGATACTGAATTTTAAAATGCTAAACCTTAAATATATGTTAGCACCATTAATGATCTCCAGTGGGGTCAATTGACACTGGCTGGCAACTGAACCCCCACCCAGCAGCTTGCTCATTCCCCCTCAGCAGGACTGAGGACAATATTGGAACAGCGAAAGCTGAAAACTTGTGGATCTAGATAAAAGCAGCTTAATAAGTGAAATAAAACTGCACACATAAGCAAAACAAAAAAAAAATTATTCACTACTTCCCATCAGCAGGCAATTCAAAATGCCCACAGACTTCATAAAATTTTGAGCTGAGGTCCAGATACAAGCTTTGAAAGACATCATCAAAAATCAATATACACACCGTTGTTGATGAACTTCTGAAGAATTGATACTTCCAGGAAAGCAGGTCCTCAGCACGCATGAAGGTTACTTAGGAAGACAAACACCGTAACCACAAATGTCTTTCCTTACTCATCCCTTTCCTGAGGTTTTATTGCTGATAATGGTGTTGTATGGTATGGAATATACCTTTGGCCAGTTCGTGCCAGCTGTGTCTCTTCCCAATTTATTGCATACCCCCAGCCTACTTGCTGCAGGCCAGAGTGGGAAAAAGAGAAAGCGTTGACACTGCATAAGCATTGCACAGCAGCAGCCAAAAGACTGGTGTATTATCAACACTGTTTCAGTCACAAATCCAGAACACAGCACCATATGGGCTGCTGCGGGGAAAATTAACTCTGTCCCAGCCAGACCCAGTACATTCAGTTCTTTGGGGTTTTTTTTTGTTTGTTTAAAACATTTTTCTGGTAAAATTGTACTCCATAGAGGTAAACAGGGTGCACATTGTGCACACAGCACAACGAGCAGATTTTTCAGACATGCTCGCATATTAAGCTAGTTCATAGACCACTGGATTATGCTCTTAGCAAAAAGTCAAAGTTGGTTCAACCCAACGATTAGTAGCAATATCAACTAGAAGTCAAGTGAGGAATTGCTGTTCAGCTAAAAAGGTGAAGCAGAACTTCATTAAATACAACTGGTGCAGAGTAGGCTCCTGATTTTGTACATAGTTGTACATTGCCTGCTATATTCTGGTAAATATTGTAGATTATATAGTGCATGTATAGATAATGAAATCCTAATTATCTATGAATGTATTTAATGAAATAAAAATTATTACTGTGCAATTATAATCAGTTTAAGAGATCCAGCATGATGAAAGAACAAACATTCTTACATAAGAAAATAAATGTTTGTCAGGAAAAAAAATGAAATTAGCATACTTTTTTTTTTTTTTTTCCCTTAACAAGGACTTATGGCAATACAGGAAAAAACTAAAACTTCCCAAACTTGTTTAATATTGAAGCCCTTCTAAAAATTGTTAATGTTGTTTCAAAATATTCAGGAACATTAGGCATTACAGAACTGGGCTGTACGTCCTTGGGGAAGGAAATTATTGGACATAAAACATTCTCTATCTTAATCTATATATTTATAATGTGTACACAGTTCTTGTCATTGCTTTAAGCATTAATGAATATTAAACAGCAGTGAAATCACAATTTGCAGAATGAACCTTCTGGGACTTTATTAAGTAGTCATTTATAAAGCCAGGGCCTTCTCTCTCGGTCAGGAGCTCTAAGCTGCACCTTCGACAGGTGATGTGTGTGATACTGTAGTTGGGCACCAGCTCAGGGTCTACCCTCTAAAGTCAGTACCTTAAGTCTGTTCTAAAAACTTGTTACCTAATGTGAAGATCATTTTAATGTATCAGATTAACTCTTTGTGAAAGGGTACTTGGACATACCAGTGCTTAGTCTGTAGTAGTACTAAACAGGAGTAGCAGTTGCTCTGTACCCACTGGATTAAAAGTGTCAGCAGTTCTCACATATTGTTGTAATTTTCACAGTAGTGCACTAGAGTGATCACATCTGCTGGGTAACTGATTTCTCAGGTCAGCTCCTTCCCAGTCACATGAAAACACATCCAGTGTGAACTAAACAGGAATGGCCGCGAGGCAGCACCTTTGCCTGTGTGGCCTACATCAAATCCCAGGAAAGTGGGTTTAGACACTTCTATAGCTAGTTTTCAGGGTGAAAACTAGCTGTGATGATGGTAGCACTGGGTGGAGGGAGGTGGGTCCTCCCTCACATCACTCACCCTCAATGCCTGATTCCCAGACCCCTGACAGCAGCAGGACGAAGAACAGCACTCTGGTCAGTCCCTCCCTCCCACTGCCCTACTTCATTTTCACACTTCCTCAAAGTCTGTTAAGCTTCGGGAGACAAAAAATATATAAAAAAAAAAAGCCTATTTTGATAAGCTTTACCATTTGTTACTTTTCTGTCTCATTTGGACTCTGCTGTTTCACTCACCCTACTACACAAGATATGAAAGCCTTCCAAGTGCTAAAAATTGTAGTGTCATCATATCAAACAGACAGATTTTTAGCAGGCTGTCTTCCCCCTGGCTTGGGGAACTGCTGGAAATTGGTGTAAATTCAGTGTGTGAGAGGATACAGAAAATGCTGACCTGCATAATATCACATGAACCTCATGTGACCCTGACCACCTCTGGTAATTGAAACAGAATTTGATGCCCTCCGTGTTTCTTTTTTTCTGGACACGTTTAAAATGTATAGGAGTCACCCCTATGCTTTGTAAAAACAATGTAATTTCTGTGGTTTGTTTACACTTGCATTTTCTCTGCAGGCATTTCTAATTGCACTCACTTAATTTCTTCCCTGCTGGTTATCACTTTTGTTTCAGAAGTTTCACCAACACTGCAAATATATACTTCC
This sequence comes from Nycticryphes semicollaris, assembly GCA_013400055.1. Lineage (NCBI taxonomy): Eukaryota > Metazoa > Chordata > Aves > Charadriiformes > Rostratulidae > Nycticryphes > Nycticryphes semicollaris. Next base: position 240,792 of record VXBJ01003367.1, on the reverse strand, counting down.
CTTTGCAGAGTTATGTTCTTGTGCTTATTAACATAGTTATCTGTTATACCATACAAATTGTTTGATCTTTAATTAATCCACCTGTTAGCTGCTTGAATTAATGAAATTTGGTTTTACTACATTAGTAAGCTGGTCTGACCAGCCAGTCAGATTCCTTTAGAGAGGAGATATTATCTCTAATGGCCTTCTTCCATGCATTGAAATATTCTTGACATTTTTGAAAGATGGTATAGCAATTTATTACATGATTTTGTACCCCAACTGAAATATAGTGCAGATGTCCAGTGGCTGTGTATCTGCCAAAACATACAGGACTTTATCAAATCAAGTACCTCAATAGCTCCAGACTTCAAAGAAAATTTGAAAGTGTTTTAACTATTGCCTCCGTTATTATTCATATTTTCTCACAAAAATAAGGAATCTCTTATGGTTCACTATTACGCCATTTAAACTTTTTTTTTTTAACCTCAATTTCACTCAAAGTTTAGGCAGCATGAATCATATTATTAGTTTTGATCATGTAGTATGATTACTGCTTCTGGAGATGTATGGTTAAAAGAAAACACACATTTTTGTTTATAAAAAGTGGGTTTTTTTTGATTCATTGTGGCAGGAAAAAAAAATACAACTTGAAAAATTGTACAGTAAACCCTGAACTGTTACTTACAAATGTATTAATACTTTCTTTTATCAATAATTAGTTGAAGTACACTTGCAGTAAGTGATGAGAAATACGTATTTCTCAAAACGTGCTGTTTCTTCATGTGAAATTTTGCTCAGAAATGTTTACAGAACTTGATGTATGTAAGTGTGAAAAAGATGTGCTTTATCTGATTAATTAACTTTTCACATTAGAAAAAACAAATGATCTAACTAAATATAACTCAATTACCTTAGAAAACTCAGGGTTACTTAAGTGTGTTGTTATGGTCAGTATTTCCTGTCTCCTCTTAAATGCTAAATTACACCCAAATGGTAAGCAGTGAAAGGACTAACAACAGACTTATGTCATTTGATATAGCAAACTGCAGACTTATAAATAAATTTCCAGTTATTTATCCATCTAGTTATTTATATCTAGATAAATTTATGATCTAGATATGTTTAAATACTTCTAGATCTATTTTTATCTATGCATATTCTATATATCCTAACTATCTCCAGACAAATAGACGCAGATAAATAAGTATAAATAGACATTTATATATAAATCAAAAGAACGCTACTTTATTATCAGAGGACACAGGTGTGTTCATCAGTCAGACTGTTCCATTGATATTTATTGGCTCACAAGTTCAGAAATTCTGTTTTAAAAGAAAATTAGGTCTTTTGAGGAGAGTGAGTCAACATATTTTGAAAATCTGTTCTGTGTTGCTGTATGGCATACTCTAGTTTTGTAGTGAGGTAAGTTCTCAGATTTCCTGGCAACTATATGAAGTAAATATACTATTGAAATGTGATTATTATATGTATTTGAACTTAACATATACTACTTTCTGTCATTATACATGTACCTTCTGCTTTCTGTAAATGAAGTTTAGTTTTCTACTGCTGCTAATAGCTCTCATTTAGTGACTGACAAGACAAAACAACTACTGAAAATAGAAAAAATGCAATAAGTGACATTGTTAGTGTCCCAAAGGTAAATGAATACTGGCTTTTCCATGGTTTGACCTTTAGGCTGCTTACGGATATGGTTATCTTTGCCAGGAGCACATAAGATAGATTAAACCAAGCAGCCTTTTTTAATACTGATTAATCCTGATGGAAGTAGGTTTTAGTCCTAGGGAATGCAGCAAAAAAGATTAGCCTTATCATCTCAGCAATTTTTAAAGTTGTCTTTGATGTGAGTTACTAGATGCTTGTGATTTGTCAGGTCACAATGTAAGAAATGCCACTTTGTGTTGATATTTAAAATTGACTCTTGTTTTCATGTTTGTACATAATCCACATGATGCACATTTTGAATGATACATCCAGAGCATTAAAAAAAAAAAATGTTGGAAGACTAAGAAATATCTTTTTTTTTTTAAACAAAATACCAAAAACCAACCAAAACCAAACGAAAACAAAAAAAAAATCCAAACCATCAAACAAAAAAACCCCACAAACACAAAAAGGGCTCTGACTGCCAGACTTCCAGACTTTCTTGTCTTTAATCAAAGTTCTGCCTTTAATTAAAGATGGATTGGAAGATGATTGGCAGTTTCACAAAATACAGGATTCTGTGCCTGAGCAATACAGTAAAAAGACCTGCGGCCCTCATCTTTCCCGTATCTGTGACTGAAGGATGGAAGGTTAGGAAATGATTGAACTGGGAAAGATGCATTAGATGCATATCTCTTAAGCAGATGTAACCAAACAATTTGGGAGCCAGCCTACAGAAAACTCTATCAGTTTCACATGATTTAATCATTAATCTTGTGCACACCGATGTAATAGTCTGTAGAAGGGCAAATAGCATAAAGGGAATACAGCTAAGAGGAATAAGTCATAAGAGGACACAAAAAGGCAGTGTGAGCTGCTGGTGAAGCACCACGAAGTCTAAGGAAAGCCAGAAGAGACCAGTCATCATCGCAAAGAGCGGTAAGCACCTCAAGTAGAGTGTCAGCAGCGGCTGGGAAGTCAGGCCAGAGACAAGACAGATTTGAAGGACAAAGATAGATTTGAAGGTGCTGTCAGATGGATGGACAAGAGCATGCAACCACAGGTTGTCTGCCACCTAGGCTGATCGAAGACAACACTGTGATGAAATGCAAGCCATATGGACAAATTGTATTCTTGTTTTGTCAGTAGTCACACACATATCGTTCTACTGACAGGTGCCATATGAACGTAATGAAGCAGGGCGTTGCTGGCCCTGCACACATCCCATCAACATGATTAGTAGTGTTCTTTGGGATTACATACCCATACAGAATTAGGTGTTTTGTAAATGCATTCTTGTTTCCTATGTTCTTTATTTCCCCCTTCTCTGTAGAAATTCTGTGGTAATTTTTTATTCCCATATAGCTGAATCTCGACTTCTCTCTGTTCTTTTCCCCTCTACCCTTTTCCTTTCTGCCCTATCCTGTCTTGATATTTTCAGTTCTTCATCGAACAATTAACTCTTTTACCAGCTCTGCTTTCACCTCTGATGCCTTCATAAGGCATATTTGTAGCCTTTCCTTTTCAGACATGTTTGCTGTCTTACTGTCGGTGTGTGAAAGAGATCAAACACACCAGTAAGTTTTCAAGTGCAAACTGGCCTGCTCAACCATCTTAATTCAACCCACTATATCTATAGTAGTAAAAAACCTCTTTAGTTCATCTTTTTGTCACCTGGGCATTGATACATACATGTGTCTATGAAAGTAATCCTTTCAGACTTAGACCAAGTGGGGTCTGCTGCAAACACATAAACAAATAGAGATTTTCTGTACAGCTAAGTATTGTTACAGTACATGAGTAAGTAAGAAGGTGGCAGATTTGGACTAAATGAAAGAGAAGACACATTTTTAAATGCTAGAGAAGACAAAAACCCAGTGTTGCCTGTTTCTTTTTTCTCTGTCCTAGTTAGAATTGGTAGATTCTGAGCTAGGAGAAGGAAGCTCGCTGTTTCTGGGACACTGGCTTGAAAGCAAGCCAGGAAACAAACACCTAAATATGTGGTGGCCCAATCAAGACCACCACTCCAAATAACAATTGTGACAGAAATAGTGTATGATAGTGAGGGAAAATAATTTATAATTTGAATTCAACAGCATTTGTACTGAAAACCTGATAGTATGAGTCAGACTTATTCATTCAGAATAAATAAACCTGTTGTGTATGTTCACCCAGAACACCTGGAATTTAAAGGACTAAATATCTGCATAGACTTGAGCCATGGAAAAAACATGGCCAAGAAGTACTGATGAAGTAGATTGCTGAATAACAAATAAATACAGAGAAGCTGCAGTCTGTTTTACAAATTGTTCATGAGAGAAAAAAGTGGCAACATTTTTCTGTTGTGAATTATTTCCTGGAATCCAATTAGAGTGACTTATGATGCTTGACAATTATTAAAAAGGACAGCTAACAGTGCTCCAGAGGCTAGACTTCTCATAAGCGCAGTAACTTGTCAGAGAACTATAGAATGGTTAGAGTTGGAAGCGACCTTAAAAATCATTGAATTCCAACCCCCCCTTGCCATCGACGTGGACACCTCCCACTAGACCAGGTTGCTCAAAGCCCTGTACAGCTTGTCTTGAACACTTCCAGGGATGAGGCATCCACAACTTCTCTGGACAACCTGTTCTGGTGTCTCACCACCCTCACTGTAAAAAATTTCTTTCTAATATTTCATCTAAAAAGAAATTCTTTACTTATATCCCAAAAGCTCTAAAACATCCTTTTGTGTATATCTTTCTGAGCTTTCCATTCAAAATGTGGTCCCATATGCAGCCAGTGTTTCCAACAGAGCTAGAGATTTCAGCAAAATATATTATACTGCCAGTACTTTCTTCCTGGTACTGTATGTATTGGTTGTTGTGTGTAGTTTGTAGGTTTCAGTGCAGGTTGCTATATGCATGTTCTTACTGATAAGAACTAGTCCTGTGGATATTAGGAATGATAACTTTTTTTTTCCACAAAATGCAGACAGAAGTGAATTAGGCTCATGTCACATGGCACCTAAGAAGATAAGAGGAAAGTGAAGGAGAAGTTGAAACAATTTGCAGGTCTAGGCAGCAAGGAAGATCCCATTGAAAGCATTATCTCTGTTATTCTTTGTGGATATTAGGAATGATAACTCAGGAATGGAGTAAAAGCATCTTTTCCTCATCCCTATTTCAGTTGTAAAATTTAGTAGTCTGCCACTGCTCCCTCCTCCTCCGTGGTGTTCTTTTCTTTAGCTCTAACAGGTGTTCAAGAGTAATTGCAATTTTGTGGGAGAATCTGAAATGCTCCATGTTATGAGAACTCTTTCTTAAAATAGAGCGTTTGTTTTCCGGTTGTTTTTTGTTTGGTTGTGTATTTTTTTATGTAGTGCTTACAGCTGACCCATCCTTGGGCATTCATCTGAGCATCTTGGCTACAGAGATGACTTTTTTTCCCCTTTGTTGCATTTCTGTCATTCTCAGCCCTGAAGAAAATAAAAGATCAAGAAAAACACTAACAGAACTTCAGCTTCAGCAAATAAGCAAAAGAATGACAAATGCATTCTGACAACTAAGATCTTCCACTTTTTAAGAACACGGTAGCTATACTTCAGGCATGAAGACCTGGCATGAAATTCAACATTCAGAAACCTGCTGAAGATAGGGTAGTTTTTTGTTTTAGAAATAATTTAAGAAAAAAAAAAATGTACACTAATGTTTTAAGGGCTTATTTAATTCTTTTGCCATCCTTGCCATACCAAGGGAAAATAAAAGTATTGTTTTGTTAATTAATTCCAGGTAAAAACCTAGTAACCGTACCTCATTTTTAAACACATGGTGAAAACTTTTCTCCCTGACACTACCAAACTGTTCTCTTGAATCTTATTATTAACAGAATGTGGACTGTGGTGAATATGCAGTGTTAGGATGCTACAGTCAGAAGTGCCGAGTGCAAGTACAGCCTGTTTGCAGCAGAAGTTACTAATTTTGTTCATGATGTAGAAATGGCTCTCATTTTATCCCTGCACTGTTTAGATGGCAGAACACTAAGAAAAAAATGCTGCTGAAAGGTAGCAGAACATTTGTGGATGGCAGCACTGCTGACCCGACTTTGAACTACAAATCTAAAGGAAAAGTTATCATGCCAGCAGCTACTTAGAGAATTTTGGTTTAGTTCTGTATGAATCACTGAATTTAAAAGCAGACACAGAAAGAACTTTCATGCTTCGCACTTATGACAATAAATCCCTTCTGTACAAAAAAATTTCCATGGTATTTTAACTAGTAGACAAATGAAACAGGTAAAATGAACAAGTATATGAATTGCATATCTATTTTCAACATAATATGAAAAATTAGCAAGTTTATCGAGATTAAGCAAGATTGATAACTATGGCAAAGTTTGGGGTACAGTTAAAGCTCTTATTCATGTATACCACGTTACTGACATTTTTTTACAGAGGGTGAGTTGATACAAGATGTGAGTGGGTCTTAGTAAACTGCAGTCTAACATGAGGAGTTAGTAGAAAAGATATTTAAAATGGAAAACAGTATTGTGAACTGAATAAAACTCATTTCACTACTTATTAAGTTATATTTGTACATATATTTACAACCCCACCCCCCTCCCAGCATTTTGTATTATTTGTAGTCATTTATTTGCATCACAATTTCTTATATATTGCATTTTGTTAAAAGAGAACTTATTGCTGAAAAAGTGAAGTATGTGGTCCCTGCTACAGACAAGTTGCATTCTGACAAGTGTAGCTGGAACAAAATTGAAAGCAGAAACTGTAGTTCAAATACTGTATGAAATTATATGCAAGTATTATATATTAGTATGCATATTTATAGTATATAAATATATTATTAATATAAGCTTACAATCTGTATGTTTTAATGACCATTCTCTCCAAGTGCGTTTTATCTTTACAGAATACTGCATAGTCTTTTTAAAACACTGTTTTATCAGATCAAACTTAAAAAAAAAGCAAAAAAGCCAGAGATACTTTATGACAAAAGGCTGGTAGTCAATTATAGGAAGGTTATTATGTTTTTAGCCAATTAGGCTAATTTGTGTGAAATGTATCTGATTGGTTTTAGGAAAAATGAATGTCCCCAAGGAAGCCTAGTGACAGAAATTTTAGTATTAAAGGAGATTTATAAAGCAGATAGGAAAAAAACCCAAAACAATCTATAAGGAGCTTTCAAAAAGGTCAGGAAATAAATATACAAAGAGGAGGAGAATTATCAACCAAACAAGTTAATTCTGGTGTATTAACCATGGCTACTGTTTGTCCATCCTTAACACAAACTAACCGAGAGAACTAAAAAAACCCAAACATTTTTGTGACTGTCTGAGCCCTTATGGATAATACAAAAAGGTCATTGGTCAATGTTATTTAAGAGGAAATTAGTAATTATAGAGAATAAATATAGGTTATTTAAAGTTTCTTGGATCACACCTGACCACAGGGGAATTTGACAAGGTCAGTGGCAGTTTCAGCTGCAGCTTCTGTGTGGGAAGGTTGCTTTCAGAGACATAATGAAACGGTTATCAGCATCATCAAGACTCATCAGCCATGGGATATTGGCAGAGCTGGGGTGAATCTCAAAGTCATTCAGAGATTTTCATTGTATAGCCTAAAAGAAATAAATTTCTGACTGATCATCTGCCCCACTTACCTGTCCACTAGGGAAACCAGACAAAAAGTTTTCCTAAAGCAGGCAGATTGACTAGAAAGAAGTATAAACCGATACAAGTTTAAATATGTTATTACCTTCATTCTATCATCATCATTATCATCAGTTATTGTCCTAAATTATTACTGTTTGGGATTTTATTTCATTTTCATATTTGTGGAGGCTGAAATAGTGAAATGAAACAAAAAGATTGCTGGGTAACAGAAGCAAAGTAATGAAGAGACAGTATACAGAAGTAAATTTTAAGTATTCCAGAGGCAGTGGTTAAAAACATTATTAAATGGGTTAAAAATGTGAATAGCACAGGGAATATTGTGATTTGAGGACTTCAGTCACTAAACTGAGAAAACACTGAATGGAATCTGAAGTGAAATTTCAGAAGCTGATGACAGTAATAGTCTTTGTCTTTTATATCTGAATTCTGTCAAAGTGTATTTTCTCTTTGCTGACCTGTCATAGTACAAGCTGATAAGTCTTTTTTAGTGCTATTATTCCATCTTTTCCTGAACCAGTAAAAGGAATAGTGGAAATGTTTTGCAAAGAGGTACTTAGCTTCTTTTTTTTGGCTCCTCATCAGATTTCCTTTATGTACCATTTTCCCTTACTGGCTGACATCTGGTTTTAATACTTGATTTTAAAGGAACACTCCTTGAATGGTATTAGAGCTGAAAAATAGTGTCACTGCTCTTGAGATTGTGAGACCACACAGCCTTAATATGATGTCCAGGTCGTACAGTTTCCAGAAAGGGGAAGATAAGTAAAGTTCATGAAAACTGTGCTTCAGAGTATCCATCTTGGGTCTTATCATTCACCTCAGGGAAAATATTTCAATATCTCCTTGCAATTAATTTCTTTGAATATGTCCATGTACCTTCTTTACATAATAAAAAAAAAAAAAAAAAAACAAACAGACAAACAAGCTGGAAGGGTTTTGGAAAGGAATGCAGATGAAAGCGAATGATTTTTACATTTGCATTACTGCATAACAATTTCAAAATAATTTAATTACTTATTATTGTATCTACCTATCTGGTTTATTTTCTAGCAGATTCCTTTGCTAACTTTGAAGTCTTAAAAGCCTAGATGTTTGTGATTAAGTTACTTGATGCATTGTGGACCACATATTTTCCTCACTTGTTTTATTCATACAGTCAGCAACATTGCCCTGGTAAGAAAATCTCGGTGGAAGTAAGATGGATTTATATGGCATAGGTGTCTCAATACCTTGGAAAGAGAAAATAGAGATTGAGAATCATATTTGTGGGAATAAATTGGCATTTGCTGCTGCAGAGCTGGTAGGTTTCTCCTCTTTATTTCTGACACTTGACTAGACCTTGAAATAAAAAAAATAATGAGCACCTTTTCAGTTAAATGTTTGAAGCAGAATTTAAAGAGGGAGTGAGAACTATGAATACGAGGCTGACTAGAACAACCAATCTGAAAAGGAAAGAAACCCCTCAAACCCCCAAAAGGGAAAAAACCAGAATATATGAGGGATAATAATACTTCTATATAAACACTGTGCAATACACTTTCCCTGTACTCTCTTACAGAAAAGAATAAAAAAACCCAAGGATTATTTTCCAGTGACAGAACAAAGAGGAGGTATTGACAGTGGAAGAATAAGAAAGAAAACCGTGTTAGGAGAAACAAACATTCCCTCCTAGACTGGCACATAGTGGTTGTAATGCATTTAGGTTCAGCAGAAGGCACTAGTGAGGACTGAAAGCTACATGCAGTGGAAGTTTAGACAAAGCTGCGCTCTATCACTTGAGTTCAATATGCAGCTACTAACTATCTAATCTTCATGACTGTCCTCTTGCAAGGCGTATGAATGCATAGATCTTTTATGTATTGATGAAACTGGGGTTTTTTTGCCACCATGATACAGTGGATGCCACCAAAGGGACTTGGTTTGAGTCCAAAATACTCTTGTTCATGGTTCAGTGTTCTTTTTCTGAGTAAAGCTTATCACTTTATGTATGCACTTTAAGCATATGCAGAGAGAGCACTTATGAGTTAGTATCTGTTGATATCATCTGATTAAGTGGGCTTGCATGACGTGTACTGAAAGTATCTCACTGGTAATCGATCAGTAAACCATGCTTTGTACCTATACATGAGTACTGCACCTATTGCTGGTTCTTGTATGGAAAGGGCTTTGAGTGAACACAGATTCTAATTTCCAAGCTCCTGAGGAGTAACTTCTCTTGTATGGAAATAAATATTGATTTTACTGTTATCAGACCAAGTATGTAAGGTTGTGTGAAGTCATGGCATTCTCTACATTGCATGTGCTAAATTAGATTCTTAACAGGAGCTGGTTTGTGAACAGGCCTGAAGGGGCTACCTTTATTAATGACTATGAATTTACCAATTTAATCTCAGGAACTGTATTTTCCTGCTTTCTTAACATCAGAAACAGCAACATTTCTATTTAGAAATGCTCACCTTTGACCCATTTTTTGCTCAATAATGTTGACTATTTCAGTGTCAGTACTACTAGTCATCAAGCTACCTTCCTGATGTCCATTAATAATCTGAAGTTTCTTTTTTTTTTAATCATAGTTTGTTTCTATACATGAACTTGTCTTTAATATGCTTAAGGACTGTAGGAAATGCCATTTGGTTTATACATACCTGCGTCTTTATTTTTTGTTCAGTTTGCTCAGTGTTCCCTGCTGTCTTTGGCAAAAGCTGTTAAGTATTCCCAGAGCTGTACTGACATTGTCAGTAATGCTAGCACAAAACACCAGCAAAGAAATAAAAACAACATGATTCTCCCTGGTTTTTAATTCAGCTGGAAATTGGGGAGATAGTAGCAGGGTGGGGAATCTATGAATGCCAAATAGAAGAAGACAATATGGCTCAGGGGGGAAATATTTTGCAGTTTAATTGTACGCATTAGGATGGAAAAGATTAAAACTGTTAGGTACTGAAGAACTGAAATTGGTGGGCTTTAAGGGCCACTAGCACCTCCCTGAGCTATGCACTACCTCTTAAAAACAGACCACAAAACAGGGTTGATGCTTTAGGATGATCTGTCATGCTCCCGGAGCAGGCAGCTCTACCAGTGCTCTATCATAAAATGAAGTAACTGTACTTGAACTCTCAACACTTCCTAAAGCAAGCACTTATTGTACAGAGGAGCACTCTACTAACAACTTCTGAGTAGTATTTGATGATTTTTTCTCTTGTTACTGTCTCCGATATTTTCGTTTCCAAAGTGCATCATGTTTCTTCTGTAATCCCTCTGGTGGTCAGTAATTTAGATTTACTTTAAATCTCCCTTTAACAGAGAAAATGTTAAAGATCCATGATGGACAATATACAAATTAAAAATGTTATTTCGTATAAGTATTTTTTAAGATCATTTGCCTCACACTGTTTCTGATCAAACAGTATACAATATTCACTACTCTTATTCGCAACTCTTATTATTACTTTTCAAGTTCTTCAAAACTGAATTATGAAGTTTTAAATTACTACAAAATTGAGACAAATTCAGACAGTCCTGAGTTTACAGTTGGTCTTTCAGTTGGTTTACAGTTGGTTCTACAGTCTCTGTAAATATTCTTCTTATCTGCCTTGTCATTAAAGATAGTTTAAAGGTAGAAAACCATGATTTTCTAGAGAGGGATTGTGGGATTTTTTCTAATGAGGATTTAAAAATCATCCCAGCTTTTCAGAACACTTTTTTGACCTCACAGTTAGATTTATCCAGCTTCTCTACACCAAATACTACAGACATTTAAATAAATAAATAAATAAATAAATAAATAAATAAATAAATAAATGTTCTGCTAAAGTTTTTACTAAAAAAGAAATAAAACATAAATTATGGATATATACTGGCTCAAAAGAGTTCACCAGAGAAGATTGTAGTTACCCCTCCCAATTTTCTCTCAGGAATGCCTGAGGCACAACTCCTGCCTATTTTTCTAGGTCCCTACAGAAAAACCAAATATGTTTTTGCTCTGTTTGCTGTAAAGTGTTCAAGAATAATGCAACAGTGAAAACTAACCTGACAAAACTGAGCATTGCAGGCCATTTAAAACATTTTCCTTTGGTGGACAGAGTGATGCTGTATCAGTAACATCTAAAGAAAAGAACAAAAGACCCATTTAAAAAAAAATAAATAAAAAAGAGACATCATCTATAGTTAGTTCTGGTTGAAAGACAAGGCCTTCTTTGCAACAGAAAGAACAACTATTTTTATTTATAGTCCTTTCTTAAGTAAAATAGATTATTTTTAGATATGAAAACAAAATTTTACACATAGATCCTCGTTGTCATTGCAGTATAATGGGGACTAACAGACCTCTGGTACATAGAGTATTGAATATTTATTAATAATGCCTACAGTTTTATTAAAGTCAAAGGAAAATGTTACATCTGATTGGATCGAGGTTATTTCAATTTGCTCTAATACAGTCTTCCTGAGAGACTTTGGATAAATTTTAGAATGCTGAAATCCCAGCCAGGTGCTACTGGACCCATTTTCCAAACTGAAAATTTGATATGATTTTTACTGTGTGTTGGATTCCCATCATCTTTCTTAATTTTTTGATCTTTAGACTACATGCTCTTTGGGTCTCCAAATGGATCATAACATGTAGTAATTGCTGAACATTAAATGAAAAGGATTCTTTTTGAATATTTTTTTGGCCTTTTTTTTCTTTGTGAATGCTGCATATCTTAAGAAATTAATATCAAGTCATTACAATTTTGAAATTAAGACATATCATGCTGGTTAGTTATTAAAGTCTCTTGAAGAATTCTCCTTTTCATAGTAATCAAAACATAGTGTTCCAAATATTTTCTAAAGCATAGATTTTTTTCGCTCTCTCATATGTGTTTTTAATGTCTTTTTTTTAGTCACAATACATGTTTCCTGCAGGTTGCACAGTAACGCAGCTAATGGAGGCATCGACCTGCAGTATGAATATGGACTGACCATATCAGCTTTACAAGAACACTAAGAGACAGAATAATCAAGGCAAAGGAACACCAGAAGAAGCAACTGAATTTTTATCCCTGAATATGCTACCGTTTCATAGAGCCTTGTCTGTATTTCAGCTTCCTTGAATAAATCATAGAAGAAACAGTAATTGACCAATGTTATATTATTACAATGCTATACATAATGCAATAGTATTGTTTGCTGAATTGGATAATGTATGTTAAAACTTTTGAAAGAAGTTGGAAATGCAAAGACATTCTACATATACAAGGAGTCATTCTGGTCATCAAATTCAGTCCATGATAAAGTATAGCTGTGTAACACACAGTATGGAAATCAGTAGTTTATATATTCCATAATTCAGTAAATATTCCCTTACATCCTGTGACAAGCAACAATTATATGCATATAAAAGTGAAACAAAAACTATATACACACTTCAGGAAGAGAACAGGGATTCTGGTATCTGCAAAAACTCAGATCATCCTAGGAATCAACTATGGGTATAGTCCTAAAGGGAAATGCAAAATCTGATGGTTAACTGAGAGAGACTCCAGTTTCTTTTCATTTGTAATCTTAAAATTTATTATATGAGAAAAATCATACAGTTAATAGATAAACAGATTCCCAATGAACCCATGATAATTCCAACAGGAATTAGTCTAGATTGTATCTCTCTGTGGTCAGTCTCTAGGGCTAAAGAACATCATGCAATAATAATTGTCTTATAAACAATCATATGAAGATACTGAAAACCTGATCATTTGTACCTATGTCTCTCCTAAAACTCTGACATTTATGAGGCTACCCATATTTTAAAATGTTAGCAGTTCCAGTGATCTATTTATCCTTTCTTGCCATTAATACAGACTTTGTTTTCCTGAAGTTAATAAAACTCTCCCTTGCCATGTAATGTTATTACTCCTTCTCCTTAATAACACCTTTTATATACGCAGAAATCATCATACTCAGATCCCTCTCACTGGGGAGGGACTCTTTTATCAGGGAGTGTAGCAATAGAATGAGGGGTAATGGTTTTAAACTTAGAGGGGAGATTTAGATTCAATATTATGAAAAAATTCATTCCTCTGAGGGTGGTGAGGCACTGGAACAAGTTGCCCAGAGAAATTGTGGATGCCTCATCCCTGGAAGTGTTCAAGACTAGGCCTGGGAGGGGCTTTGAGTAACCTGGTCTAGTGTGATGTGTCCATGCCTATGTCAGAGTGGTTGGAACTCAATGATCTTCAAGGTCCCTTCCAACTCTAACCATTCTATGATTCTATGATTATGTGTCTAAACTAAATAAACCCATTTTCTTCAACCTTACCTATAGTTTCCAGGATCTATTTTCACACTTGTGACTATTTCATGAGCTATCACCAATTGAACCAAACTAAGGTGTTTAAAGAAGGAGATAATATTCCAGCTGAGACATTACTAGTATTTAGAAGAGGAAATTGTGACTTCAGGGTTTTTGGCTTTTGGTTGGTTTTGTTGTTGTTGAAGGTGGTTTTGTTGTTTGTTTTTTTTTTTTTTTTTTTTTTTTTTCCCCCCCTAGGTAATAGTCCAGTTCTTATCTCATTAAGTTAAATGTGTTTTCATCATTAGTGTGATATCACTGATTAATGTATGTTGTTGACTGTGATTCTGTTTGCCACCTGTTTAGCAATTTCTGCAATTTCGCTGCCTAGAGAGGCTTTCCACATCCGGTGGCTGTGCAGCCATTTACATCTAACTGTGGGTAAAACTTTGCACTTTTCCTTACTAGACTATAATCTCTTTTTCCATACCATTTCTCATATTTGCCACGATTATTTAGATAAACATGTCTAACCTCTGATATTTTCGCAATTTTCAGGATTTATTTTCATTTACAGATTTTCTTCAATACTTAAAGATACTTGCTGACAGTTTTCAGATTTCATTAACAACATATCTTGGTATAAATATTTCATCAGCTCCCATTAATTTAAAGGGGAAGTAACATGTGAATATGATGTCTAATGTCTCCATCCTCTGTTGCAAACTGAGTTCTTATTCCTCCATTAAAGATGTCAGTGACTTTTTTGATGAAGATTGAATTGGAAAAGGTATCAAAACACTTCCCTTCCAAAAATCATTTGTTGATACTTTATACTTCCCTTTCTCTTCTGCCCAGCAGACTGGTTCGCAATAACCAATAGTCTTGGATTTGCAAAGCTGCAGTGCATTTCATGATATGATTCTGATATAAAATTAACATTAGAGGAAAAATAAAGTTCCATTTGAAAAATCAAACTGACTTGTCAAGTGAATCCTTTATCTGTAGGTGCCAATGATATTAGAATACCTATATGACTTTTCAAGGAATGATTATGACAGTGGCAAAGGGGAATGTTATTTACCAACATCCTATGCATGTAAATGCCTATGGGAAAACCTGCAGACAACCTGTACCTGGATGTCTGCTGATGTACCGGTGTGTTTAATGCTATAGCAATGATGCACTTCCGCTGCCTGGCAGCTGTGGGCAAACCTGTTCTTGGCAGTCATTCCCAGCTGCACCTTGGACAATGCTTATATATTCACTGTCTATACCGACAGGAAATCCAGTTCTGAAGGCAGCTTTGAAGAATCCCAATGCAGAATATAGTGGTACTCTTGTGAGTATGCACATGAAAACAGATACAGAATGTATAAAATTAATAATGTAGTTTTATTTTATTTTACAACGAATTATAGAGGTGAGCAGCAGAGATTGTGTGCAGCCTGGCATGAAACTGAAATTAAATGTTCTTGCTGCAGGAATTATTTGTCTAGTGTGAGGTGACCATGAACAACTGGTATTGCTGTTGCTAGGAGATATCAAAAGAAATGTCACTCTTCACAGCAAGTGATGAAATTTGACATATGGCATCAAAGCATCATTAAAACTACACCTGCTGCAGAGGAGGTTGTGTCTTTCAGTAGACTTTCAGCAGAAAAGGTTATTCTGAGAATGCAAAAGGGTATGCCTTATTTTCTTTATTTCTTAGTAGGTAATTAAAAAGCAGTAAAAATAGAATAGGAAAAATGGTCAGAAAAAGAATATGAAGGAACATCCAGACTTCTTGTTTCTCAATGTTTTACAGAAAAAAATAAGAAATTACCAACAGCATTTCTTTATCAAGTCTACAATAATAAATACAGTTGATGATAAATCAGTAATTCATATAGTTGGAATGGTTCCCTATCATTTCTCCAAGCTTCAGTACTGTATTCTCCAGCTATTTCATTTATGAAACTTCTCCATGAGTTTTGATAGCATTATAAAATATGAACATTGCAGATTTTGGTCACGAGCCTGAAATAGTTTGATGTTCGGTTTTTCATACATTCATTGACCTACGTGTAAGAACATTACTGTTGATTTCAGTAGAACCCTGAACTTTCTGAGTAGTCACTGAATTTACTGAAAGTAGTCACTTTCTGAGTAGACACTGAATTTACACTTTAGAAGAACTCTGTCTTAAAGTAATGAGGATTTCAGTTGTAATTATATTTGTGATTTCATTCCTGGATTAGAAAGGAATTTTCATATCTTCTTCTTCATTTCAGGTCATACAGCTCTCACTCTTGTTTCAGATAAATAAAAAACCAAACACATAAAGCCTTGTTTATTGTCTTGGCGTCTTCCTTGGGAGTTACTGCTAGAGATTCTTATACATACAGAAAGGATTAAAAAAATATTGAATCTAAAAATTTGAATTTGTTGTAAAAAGGATTTTAATGAATTTGTAGTGTCCTTACTTGGAAGGCTGAAAACCAGGCTTTCCACAAAAATAAAAACAAAAAAAGAAAAAGAAAAAAAAATCTGTGTATTCAGTGGAGACAGAAAAAAACCTGTTGCTTCACTGAAATAGATATAATGATGATATAATATAATAGTTATAATGATGATATAATGATAATAATGATATAAAACAGCTAGTCTCCATGGATTAGCTGTCTAGGGAATTCCAACCTGTATTTTATTACTACGTCTGCCACAGCTTCTAGGTAACTGTGGCCAGATCCTTGCCCCTGCATTTCGTTTTACTAGTCTGCAGAATAGTGGTAGTGTTACTAAAAAAGTGTAAGGTATTACTATTGGTGTTTCATTTCTTTAAGCTACTATATTTTGAACCTTTCCATAATGAATGTTACATATGTTGACTTCTGTTAATATATACAAGCTGTAATAAGTGAGGGACAGTTCGTTAGATATCTTTATCAACGGTCTCAGAGGTTAATAATATTGAAGCCAACAAGAAGACATTGACTTGCACAAATCTGCTTTCTCACAAAGAAAAAAAAAATGTTTTTCCATGAATCCGTCTCAAATGCTGGATTTCAGATAGTGACATTAAAAAAGGGGGGAAAAGATCCTTAGACCCTATAACTGATTCAGAGACAGACTTTGAAAAAGCAGTCTTTGGCTGGCACAGACAAAGATTTCTACACTTAAACCAGTCTTTCTACTATGCATCCTCTCACCAAAACTCTCCTTATTCTATAAAAAAAAAGCTTCTTAGTGTTAGATTACATGTGGGATTGCTCTCTTATAACTCAAGTTTAATGAACACTAACCTAAAAAAAAAGAAGAAAGAAAAGATAAAGGACTATTAACTTGTCATGAAATAGCTACTTGCTTTCACGGTGTATGCACTATGCACACAGGACTTTCTATCAGTTTCTATGCCTTTGTTCCCTAACATTTAAGATACTGTATTAAACAATTCACCTAATTCTTCAAAACAAAAATGTTTTGTTCTGTTCTTCTTCAGAATAGAGAACAAGAATCAAGGTTTCTTTATTCTGAACAAGGCCATCAGAAAAGCCAGTATGATAGATATAAGTCCAGGAGGGACAGATGATTTTGTTACGGTAGTAATAAAGGGAAGTTTTAACTTGATCATTCTCATTTGTAAGATCAATGTGGAGCTAGAGAAAGTGATTTGTTCATCATACTCTCGAGGTAATTTACAATGAAGCCACAAACTTAAAACAACATGTATTTCAATGAAATGACTGGAATAAGAATGATAAGCCTGGCAAAAGACCACAAAAACTTTTTCAAATGGCTTGAGAGAATGGGCTGTCTACATTTAAACCCAGACATTAGGAGAACACTATGTTAAAAGAATACATAAAACTAAAATTGCTGGATGTATTTTATGGTTTTTCATTTGGACAGCATTACGTCAAGGTCAGAATAAAGGCCAAAGAAATCAATAGTCTTGAGCAATTATGTTATGATTAATAAAGTCTTTGGGAATACTTGTTACTTTCCCGTTTAAGTAAATTAAGGACAAGCCAGGAAATAAGGGACCAAATTTGGAAACACACTGCTACAGATACCATGCAACTCAGGTGAAGCAGGAAGATTCTCAGCTCTGCTGCCAGGCAGTTCAAAGGGTTCCACAGCAGCAGCAAGGTCTGTTTGTTTATTCATTGTCATTTTAAGGAGAACCACCCTGAAAAGCTGAATTGCAAATACGTTTAGGCTGGGGTTTTTTTCCAAATTTGGTGTGATGACAAATGTAAAAGTATGCAGAACTAGTCTAGACCTTGTCACCACTTTGCCCTGGTTTTCCAGTATGCCACTCAAACTTGGATGGATTTGCTAATGAATGTCCATTCACTGCTTTGAATAGCCACTGCTTCTTTGAGATCAATATCCTTACAGATGAAAACCTCATACATATATTTTTAGAGATGTTCTTCTTCCTGCATTCAAATGAACCCTTTCTTGAGTTAAAATTCTGAAAATTATCTTCTCAGTGCCCAATAACTATTATAATTGAGCCATATTTATTTGTGGACTAACTGATTTTTTTTTTTCAGGTGATTTCCCAATTTTCACATTCTCTGACCTTCTTTTCTGTCCTTCTAACATAGCACTAAAGGTGGGAGCTACTTTTAGTTCTATGTGTCTGGATTTTTCCAGAATTCTGAGTCTGTATCCCTGAAGTTTTTTGTTTTATAAACTCAGTTTTGTTGTTTCATTCTTAAATATTTCTGAGGCTCTTTCTTGAGGTAGTGCAATGATTTAGTAGCATATCCTAGAACCAAGTCTAAATTAATATCCTGGTACACCCCATATCTTGCATTGCCATATAATAACTTTTTCTCCTTCACCCACCCTCTGTTCTGTGGGAAGAAAATAAAGGTACCTAGACTGAAAAGAAACACTGAAGTCACAGACAAAGACATCCAGGCCACTTTTCAGGAGGTTAACAGATATGCATCTTAATGCAGTTTACACAACAGTTCATTCAGTATGGTAGGGGACATAAAAAATAGGCAACTGTGTTTCATTTGTTTTTCTATGTCTGTTTGTTGAAATGAAATGCATTAGGTTTATACAGACTCTTTTTAGTGAAATTTTGAGATTTGTAATGATTTACTTTTATGGGTTTTGTTTGCATGAATCTACTGGTAATGAAAAGATTGAGATGGATAATCCAAGAAAACTGTTCTACGGATATCTCCCATTTAGATTTTTTTTTTTTTAACTTTGCTTCACCAATATTCATGAGTGTGATTCAAAAAAGGAAGGATTAACAGTGAAAACTAGCTTTACACATTCATAAATCTATCCATTAAGCCTGCCAGGAAGAGCGTTAAATCTGAAGACTATTTCTTTATTGGAAGTCCAGTAAGTTTACTGGAAGTGAACTCAGTCTCTTTGAGGAAGTAATGAAATTGTAATAATTTTTTAATTAATACTGATCAGGATCACTTTTAAAATTACATTAGTTAAGAGGTAAAAAATTCAAAGCCTTTAGCTGTCTCATGAGCCACCCAGCATCAACGGATGCTTTTTTGTTCTTTCCTTTCTTTTACTTGAATAATGAGTTAATCTTATCCATATTCTTTTTGCTGTTAGTTTCATTTCACTCAACCATATGATTATGTTTGTGTGTATGTGTGGTTTATGGCAATAAACCTGCACTGCTAGTACTTAATGACATTCAAAATGACCAGTTAATGGTATGAGCTTCAACTAAGCCAAGTACCAGGTCCTGCACTAGGGCCACAACAACCCCATGCAGTGCTACAGGCCTGGGGAAGTGTGGCTGGAGCTCCCTGGCAGAAAAGGACCTGGGGGTTCTAA
>VXBJ01003367.1:173394-221328 GCA_013400055.1 Nycticryphes semicollaris | reverse complement strand
GAAAGAGTGGTCAGACACTGGAATAGGCTGCCTAGGGAGGTGGTTGAGTTTCCATCCCTGAATGTATTTAAGAGTCATTTAGATGTGGTGTTGGGGAATATGGTGTATGGGACAACTTTGTAGAGTAGGGCTGATGGCTGAACTCAATGATCCCAAGGGTCTTTTCCAACCTGAATACTATATATATATATACTATTCTTCAGATACTATTATTCTATGAATAATTTGTTTCAACTGAGTTCCATGATTTGCAAAGACAGTGTGTCATTATTTTACATTTTCAAGGACGCAGCGTTTATGTAGCAAGACTACATACTAGTGGTATTCTCATGTAAAAAAAAACTTCATGCAGGTTTATTTTCTACTGTAATTGTGATGTGCAGAAATTATATACTTATAAACAGTAATTTTTAGTTTCTGTGACTTAGGAATGAAATTTTAATAATAAATGCAACATTCAAATTTCTGCTGAAAAAAGAAAACAATGACTCTGCATTATTAAATTCAACTTTTATTGTAAATAACTTCAAAAGGAGGAATTTATTTAATACTTCAAAACTAGTCGAATTTTCTTGCCAGTATAGGCTTAGATATTCACCTTGATTTTGGTTGGGAGTTTATTTTAAACCTAGTTTCGATTGGCACTATCATTTTCAAGCTGCTAGTTTCAATTGCATCTGGAAGTCATTTGCTGTTGTCCAGAAGGGATAAATTCAGGAAATGGTGTGTAAAATTCTGAAATGGGTAGTATCCTTTTATTCCACACACATAGGTATTAATGTCTGAAATGGAAGTTCTTCAGTAACTTGTCTCCAGCAACAAATTATGTGTACTTTTCTGGCATGCAATAAATCGCATTTCTTACATTATGGCTATAATCAGGACACTGATGTTGAGTTCTTTTCATCACAAATTTTGTTTCTCAGTGGTTGATAAACTGATGCATTTCCTGAAGCTTAGATTATACCCATCTGTATTACAATGCCTTTACCTCTTTTCAGCAAATTTGTACAATGAAGTCACAGGAAAAAAATATCCAGAGTTTTGCTATTATGGATACACTGATACATACATCAAACTATCAACTGTAAATGTTTATGTTTGTTTATCCCATAGAGCACATAGTCTTTCATGACTAATCTGCACTAAAATAAGGAAAGGAAAAGAGTAAGGAAAATACTGTGTTGACAGGTCTCAGTGAGTACAGTTCTTAGTGTCCTGAGTCTAGTTCTGAAATGGAAATAATGAAAAAGATGAGTCTTCTTTGTGCTGAAGACAGGTCCATTTTGTCTTGAAGTAAAGAGAGAAAAAACATCAGGATCAGATGATTATAGACTGTATATTCCATTGCATAATGTACCTACATTTTTCTTTGTGTTTTTCTTCTAATAACTTTACAAGATCTGTTCTCATTGCCAATTCTGTGTCTTGCTTGCTGTTTGCAAGCTAGTTTCAGTTGTGTTTTCTAAATGATCTCTTGAGAACTTCTCAGAAACTGATGGATAAGAACAGTACGAGAGAACTAGCCATCTCATAAGGATTCCACATACAGCAGGAGAAAACTTTGACTTCCCTTGCCTGTGGTTTCCAAAGACAGTAATTAATGGTCCAGATACCTACTTCCGTTTGTTCTCATTTGGTTACAGGTTCATACTAAAGATTATGTCTACTCTGACTATAGTGTTACTATGAAAGCTTCATAGCACTACTTGAACCTTCATTATTATATATCATTATTTCTTCATTGCGCTACCAAATACTTGGCAAAACAGTCTTTAAAAACATGCAACAGAGATCTGGGTGTCTAACTATATGTTTATTAGTGATATATGTGCAAACTAAAGGCACTAAAGCTCCAAGCTTGTACCATGTGAACTCCTAGTAATAGTGTATTCCTGGATGACTTATACATAATGGTTTACTTACATTATATTTTTTCTTTTTTTTTAATTTCAGGAAATCTATCAATTATTGTATCATTTCATTTTGTAGAATGGTCTATATGTTTTTCACCTTGTATTTTCCAGTTACCTCTTCGGATTCTTTGAAAAAAACCATTATTTGGCAGGATTCCCACAATTACTCAACACAAGCAACAAAATTCATATCATGCCACGTTTACAACAGAATCCCAAAATATAGTATTTTCTTAGGATATTAGTGCACGTTGCAGACATTAAACCTATCCTTTATTGCCATTTGTAGGAGATGGCCTAGAAGTGCACTTTCAAATTAATATGATACCAGACAAATAGATTGATACATGCCAGTAAAAACTGCAGTTTCTATCTTTCAGAATATTTAGCATGGTTATTTCAGAAGCATAAAGAGATTACGTTTGCAACTTTATTTTAAAAGAGCTTTTCCATCTGACTACAACTTGATTTCATGTTTCAAATATGGCAGTAAATTTTAATATGTTAGTATGAAATTAAGTGATGCCACATCTGGTAATGACAAAATCACAGTTTGGCTATTTAATTTTCATCATGCTAAATAGCTTAGATCTTTACAGTCAGCCTACTTTGGAAACAAAATATGATAGTGTTTCAACTGTAATGTGAAACTTACTCTGTTTTAACATCGTTGCTCAAAGCTACATTCGTTATGAGTTGCTACTTACTTTATGGTGAAGTCATGCTTCAACATTTCCCTAAATTTTCTTATGAAAGATAGTCAATCTGAAAATTTCCTAAGAAAACAAAGAGCCTGATATTTGGAGAAAATGAGCCAAGCTGTTTTCAAATTATAGACAATTAGTGAGTTTCTAGCAGTTGAAATCTCTCTGCATTGCCAATAATCCCTTCTCTCCTCCTTTTCCATACTTCTGATTTTCACCTGCACCCATTTTGCCAGACTTTGAATTGTAATATGTACTATTACTGACTCACTGAACACTGTTTTGGTTTCAAAATATTTATTACTTTACATTTTTATTATTCATTCCTTATTACTTGGGTTGGTCATTATTTAATGTTATGAAACATTAAAAGAAATGTGAATATGACATACTGATAACCCATTGCCATTACTTTAACCAGTGTAAGGTGAACAGTGCAGAGTCTGTAGAGTTTCCTCAATGATTTTATGTTTTAGGTTTATGATTCACATGGTGGGTATTTCTGTTTCTTTCAGTCACCACCAGCTCTGCAAACTGGGGGAGAGTTTGCAGTATTCAGAAAACAAATCTTGCCTTCTTTTTATTTGCCCTACACATATATTGGAAAAGGGGGAGGCCCAGAACATGAGACTAAGATGTGAGCTTTGAAGACTCTAGGAAGCAGTATTACAGAGGCTGAGCTCTGGCTGCTAGCCAGTTTTATTAGCTCTCCTGCTAATAAAGAACAACTTTAAACATATTTATGAAACTTCATTTCTGATGAATGGATAACTATGTAATCCTGGCAGTTTTTTCATGTTGAAGTTACTTATTTACTGAGTAAAACAATATTAGGACTATATTATTCCTTTTCTGAATATCCTGAGTTGGGAAATTGAGGTTTAAATAATTTCTTCTGAAGGAAGATAGAAACTTCCTCTAAATGCTGCAAGGATATTCTAAAGCCTCCATGTTAGGGATGTGATATTCCTATAAAGTTGCAAAAAAATATTTGTATAGGTAAAAGTATTTGATGACTTCGATCTTCAGTTCATGAAGGTATTGGTAAAGAAAAAAACCTGCAAGCTCTTTCACTGTAATTATTTCAATAATATAATGAAATTATAAACCCATTCAATCTCTGTACAACGCTTTATGTAGTCCTTTTTTGAAACCACTGGAAAATAAGTCTGCATCTTTGATGAAATTGCAACTGTTCTTCCATCCTCAAATGGAAAACAAAGAAATGCTTTCTGTGTGCTCTCATCTTCTGGGAAATTTATTACCCTCAGACAAAATTAGTCTAGGTTTCCTTTACTGGTACATGACTATCAACTGTGCATAAAATTGCCTTCTTTAATTTTTCTGATCTGTATTCTTGAAATTGGAAGTCACTACACTGTCCCCATTACTATCATGTTTAGTGCTCCCCTTGAATATTTTCTTATGGGTTTGAAATTATCATTTTCTTTGTTTGACATCTAAACCTCACAATTCAATGTAATATAACAGTTATTACAAAATATCAGTGAGTACTTCTGAAAACATAGAATTGATATTGTGAACTTCTGCTGACTGTTTATTTTATCATTAACACTGGAATCTTAAATAGGGCTGAATAATACCAGTACTCCTGGAAATAATGACTGCTGAATTTTGGCATGTAGATGATTTGATTTGATTTGTTTTATTGAAAGATTCAATATCTCCATGTATTATAGGAAGCACTCCTACACAAATGGCTCTCTTTGGCATCCTTGGGAGCTATTTAAGATTTGAAGCCTTAGTTAAGTGACAATTTGTTTATGAGTGTGACTGTTTCAACATTTTTTCCCCTCACTGTTAAATCACCGGTTATATCAGTCTTTTAATAAGCTAGAGAATGTGGTTTTTAAAATATTTGAAACATCAATATGTATAACCTTGCCCTGTGCACACTTTAGTGCCTTAGGGTAATAGTACAGGAAAGCTTGACAAGGTGGTTGCTGTTGAGAAAAGCTGAGGAAAGAAAAGCTAGTCCTGGGACTATTTCTTTAGGTTTCTACTAGCAAGAAAAAGGAGTTTCCATGGACAGAGGAATCAAAACTGAGTTGGGAAAAATTAAAGAATATTTCTCATGCTCTTTTTTTTTTTTTTTTTTTTTTTTTTAAGAGATCCTTTATCTTTAAGCCAGCACTTATGCTAGCTAAGACTGTTTTGTCATAGGTTGTCACCAAAGTATGGTATAGTATACTATAGTAAACAAGACATAGTTTCAAATTTATAAGTACTTTGGCTTTCATGTCTTAGTAAAGGTTCTGAGTGGGAAAAAGAAAATAGGAACACAATGAGAAAGAGGTTTGGGTTTCAGGTATAAGAACTTCCTTATAGGATTGGGGGAAAAAAAAAGATGTAGAATTGTATTGAAAGCCTCAATAGTAAGGTAAACATGAAAAATATAGTAGGCTGGTGGTGTCCCAGTTGTCTGGGAAAAGCTTAAAAAGATATTTCTATATTAAAGTGGATATTACAGGTTACCTTGAATAAACTCTAGTTTTCCCTCCTTCAGGACTTCTGTTAAAAAGAATGGAAATATTGTATTTCTAGGGGTGGACAGGATATAGTTGGCAGCACAACTGAAGGCAGCCTTCATATACCTATACAAATACTGATCTACAGAAAGCAAACATGAAATTAATTCTTCAACTTTTCAGATGGAAATTTTAAGGTGTATGAAAGAGCTGCTCTCTACTGAAAATAATTCCACTATTTCTCAGACAGCTAGAGCCACTACTTCTTCTAGACTTAGTTTATCTGTCTACACAGGAAGTAAAATACATTTATCTTTAATAAGAAATTCTCAACAAATAGGTCAACTATGTGTTTCTCTGTAAGTCCAACCTCTCTATATTGGCGTGGCGTATTTTGCTTGTACAAGTGAAAGTTCAGAAAGTTCTCTTAGTGCAACATATAAAAGGCACCATTGAAAGTGAAAATATCATTAAGAAGTCAGAACTCCATTAGGTGAAAAAAACTAAAATGCAATTTTGCAGGGAGACTGAATCTGAAGCAACAGCTTTGTCAAGCTGCAGCAAGTTTCTATTTATTTTTATCCAGTAGATTCAAAACATAAACAAACTACAACTGAACTCAGAACAGAAGTTTTTTGGTTTTTTTTTCCTCTTTACAAATGGAATATCAACTCTTTCAAGGGAAAATAAAAGTGAACAAAACTAGGAAGGATAATACAGTGTTTATATCTAGAGGCGGGAACTCATATCATATTGTTGATTAAAACACAGGACCATTTATAAATAAGCCAGTTTCAAAGTGAAGGTCAGAGATAGCCTAAGCAAAAAATGAATAGCCCAGATTAAAATGTTAATGTTCTATCTAAAATGCAGAAAACTAAATGCAACTCATTTAGTGACATTTCCAGAATTACAGAAAGATTACTACATTAATGTGTTAGCTATACATTTTCATTAATCTGAAACAGAAACAGATGTCTGGGAAAGAAGATTTGAAAATTCTGAACACTTGAACTTCTGCAGTGTTGAGTAAGTTAGACTGTGCTTTTTAAAGAATATTTGTGACTCTTCTTTCAGGTAAATAGACCAAGATAGGAAGAACCATCAAATATTGATTACAATTTCCTGAACATCACTGAAAACTAAGGTTTTAACTATTGAGACTCAATTGTGGAAATGATTTCTGGGAATTTAAAGTTCATATTATGACAGAATAAAATAATGCACAATAGGCTTTATATCTATAATAACTCATCTTAAGGTTTTGTGTTTGCAGTTAAATTCAGACAACTTCTGTTTTCTGAACATAAGGTGACTGTAGTTACATAGCATGTAGGTTTTTTTGCAAATGCTAACACCTTTATCAATGATTGTGCTTTTTTTTTTTTTTTTTTACATTGTCTGTGCATGTGCAATATTGTAGGCATGGAACTAGAAATGAAAATATTTTTGTCCTCCTAATATCTTTTATTGTGTACTTACTTGAATGTCTGTGTCTGTTTTATATGAGTAAAATATGTATAAGTAGTATTGACCATTAATGGTAAAGTGTGGCATACATTTGTCTTTCAACTGGCTCATCTCTTTTCAATCCATCTTTGAAATATCTTCCTTTCTTTGGGACTGCAACTCAGTTCATAAGAGATACTATGTTAGTTGTGACCTCTACAATTCACTAGAGGTGCTCTACAGTAATTGAACAGTAAAAGGGATCTTTTGTAATTTATCTCATTTGGGGAAGAATTCCCTGAAAAACCATGAGGCAAGGCTTAAAAGATACTTATGGCCTCAGACAGAAAATCTATCCAATGTCAGTTTCTACAACTGTGTACCAGAAGATTTCTGAGTGTTTTAATATTTTTTTTATTTTATTTTATTTTATTTTTTTTAAACCTTGGATTCCTTCTAGTCTAAATCTAAAAACAAAGCCTGGGGAGCAAGACTGTGCAAAATGAAATATCAAGAATGGATGAGGGAGACTGCTGTAGGCAAAACAAAAGTGATGTTGGATGCCTTCCACCAAAGACTTTGATGAAGGTTCATCTCAAATGCCTATCATATTGCATCTACCCTGTTCTCCAGTGCTGCCTTTTTTAGTGGTCTTTTAGTATCTTTAATGTGTTATTTATTTCTCATGATTTTATCAAGTCACATCAACAAAATGCATGTGTTCCCCACTACCATGGACCTGAGGCACTGCCTACCTGTCGCCACTCAAGCCTCAAGGATCCCCCCAGCCTGCCCACAGCCCAGGACCCCATGTCAGTGCCCCAGGACCGTCAACTCCTACCCCAGCAGCATCTCAGCTAGGCTGGTCTCCAGCTCCCCATGCCCCTGCCCTGCCCAGCCATGGGCCCCCTCAGCCCGCTACCCCAGCTTGGCCTGTTACTGTCCTCAGGGAGGTGCCCATTCCCTGAGGCTGGGGCCATCTCTAGTCTTCCCTGCTCCTGATGGGGACAGTGGGACACACCCTGCCCTGACATACTAATGGGAACCTCCCATTGTTCCTGGTGCCCTGATCCCCAGGGAGTCACCCAGCTCTTGTTGCTCACTGCCACATGTCTCTGTTTCCCTCAGGAAACATTTTGAAGTCATCCCTTGAAAAAAACCCACCAAACCACTGGTAGAGCTTCCCTGCTGTGGATGGTTGATGTGATGATATGTAATGGGGAGAATTCCAGAGTTAAAATTCATGGAATCACAGAATTGTCAGACTTGGAAGGGACCTCTAGAGATCATCTAGTCAAGGCAGGATTGCCTAGAGCACAGTACTCAGAACAGTATGTAATATCTCCAGAGAAGGGGACTCCACAACCTCCCTGGGCAGCCTGTTCCAGGGCTCTCTCACCCTCACTGGAAAGAAGTTTTTCCTCATACTTGAATGGAACTTCCTGTGTTCCAGCTTGTGCTCATTGGCCCTCGTCCTGTCACTGGGAACCACTGAAAAGCGTTCGGCTCCATCCTCCTTCAACTCACCTTTTAGGTACTTATAAGCAGTATTAAGGTCTCCCCTCAGCCTTCTCTTCTCGAGGCTAAAGAGTCCCAGCTCTCTCAATTTTTCCTCATAAGGGAGATGCTCCAATCCCTTAATCATCTTTGTTGCCTTACACTGGACTCTCTCCAGTAGTTCCCTCTCTTGAACTGGGGAGCCCAGAACTGGATGCAGTATTCCAGTTGTGGCCTCACCAGTGATGAGTAGAGGGGGAGAATGACCTCCCTTGACTGGCCACTCTCCTCCCTATGCAGCCCAGGATTCCATCAGCCCTTTTGGCTACAAGAGCACATTGCTGTCTCATAGATATCTCTCTATTTGCCAGGACCCCCAGACCCTTCTCCTCAGAAGTGCTTTCCAGCAGTTCTGCCCCTAGCCTTTATTGGTGCCAGGCATTCTTCCTCCCTGCAATTGCTTGACCCTGCAATTGCTCTTGGTGAACCTCCTTAGGTTCTTCTCTGCCCAGCTCTTCAGCCTGACCAAGTTACACTGGATGGTGTTACAGCCTTCTGGAGTGTCAGCCAGCCCTCCCAGTTTGGTGACATCAGAGAATATCCCAGGGACAGAGGTGAGACTAATTGGCCTGCAGTTCACTGGGTACTCATTCTTTTCCCTTTTGTGAACTGGAGTGATATTTGCATTCCTCCAGGCCTCAGGCACCTCTCCTCTTCTCCATGCCCTTTCAAAGTTGATGGAGAGTGGTTCAGAAATAACATCTGTCAGTTCTCTCAGCACTCATGGGTGCATCCCATCAGAACCCATGGATTTATGGATGTCTAGTTTGGCCAAATGGTCTCTAACACAGTCCTCTGAAGAGGGAAAATCTTCCTCTCTCCAGACCTTCTGCCTTGTCACCAGGGGGAAGGTCTTTCTTCCCCAAGGAAGGGATTTCTTCCCCATCCTGCTGCAAAAAGGACACAACTTAGCATAAAATACTGGTGTTACTGAACTTTGTACTGAACGAGACTCTTAGAAGTAATTAGCATGCCAACAGGTCCACTACTTTATTGACGTTACATTTCACATACAGTTACTGCTACTATACATGGGAATCATATACATTCAGGTACCAATTCAGTGAGATCTCAGCTGAAATTAATTAAGTATAGTTAAGGCCCTGGTGTGTAAGACTGATGCCAGACTAAGTTGTCTATTCTGGTACTTTTGAGAGGAAAAAATAAAGGGCTTGTAAAATGCAGAATTTTATAGCAAATTCAGACAGATATTCTAAACAGGGAATGAAATTTTAATATTTTTTATTGTAATCTAAATGGAATTAATTTTTATATTAATTCTAGATAAAAAGCTAATTTCAGTGAAAATGTACGCTGTTTTAAAGCAGTAATCTTAGAGTAGATCTTGAACAAATGTTTAGTATATTTTCCCATAATTACTCATGGATCTGGTTCACGTGAAACTGTTCTTCAGCCTGGTGCATGGTTACCTAGATACTCTTCTCTGTTATGGGATTCTGCTAAAACTTTGAATTTGCACATATTTTATAGCATTTACCAGAACTGTGTTAAAATAATGTACTTATATATTTTTTTGTGTTTATAATTGCTTTAAAAACTCTTTGAAAAAGTCTTTCCTGTAAACGTATTTTGTGAGGGCTATAGTTAGACAAGCTACAAAAGAACAATCTCTTAATTATTCAAAACTTCAATTACACAACAAATCCACCAGGCTGTGAGCCATAAACATAAACAGTAGGGCATCATCTGGAATCTCTGTGAGTTTTCCATGAATTTGAAATCTGCTGGAAAACTCTAGTAGTTTAGGTAGGAATAGAATCAGCTCCAAAACCAAGGTTAGATTTCAATAGGAGACTACACTCAGATATAAAATCTTTCCTTTCTTATATGCAAATATTCTGCGAGTCCATCTCACCACTGTAATCAGTTCTGTCAGTAAAGGAGGGAAATTAAATATGTATATAATTAATTTATGCAAAGGAAATTAATTGCACATCCTTTAAAATATTTAGGATTTTTTTTGAAAATATTTTTTTCTTTCAGGACAGGCTCCTTTTAATAACCAGGATAAAAATAATAGTAATAATAACCAGGAATGGTTATTACTTCTAAACTACTTTTATAACAACTCTCCTTATAAATGAAATATGAGTAGGTACCTCTGAGCAATTCAACAAAAATATAGGGTACTATCAGTCAGCAAATAATTGCCCCAGAGAAATTAGTGCAGGATTAGTCAGTAATTTTAGGGGTTCCAGGATGTGACTTTTATAAATTTCTTGGCATTACAATCTGTAGGTATAAAAATAAAAACTATGGATTTTTGTCCAAAAAATAGATTCCAGTGGTTTTCTTGCAGGGTATCTTTCCATTTCAGGAAATTAAAATCTATAATTATTGTTTCTACCAATATATGAATATATACATACAACTACTGTTTTTTCTAAACACATCATAACGTATTTGAAATATTAAATTTAAGACTTTAGCAAAGCTAAGAGAGGAAGAAATATATGTCTGATTTTAAAGGTGATACCTCAAAGGAAAAATGGAAACAAGTTTAATGACCTTGTTGATGTAATAATTTCTATTGATATGTAAAGGACTTGGAAAATTTTAGTCTGTCTTTGGTTTTGTTTTTGGCTTTTTAAAGCAAGCTTTTCTATTTATTTTTTTCATCTACTAGAAATAGATAAGGCTGTATTTCACTCTTTCTGATTTCACTAGTATACTTCTAAGTCTCAGATGCATACTTATTATTGTACATTCTGGCAAGTAAATTAACCAGATACAAATAAAAAATCTCAACATACGAAAAAAAAACCCAAAACCTTTTAAATTTCTGTGTTTTCATTTTCTTGTCAACTGTTAGTCATGATTTTGTTACTTTTCCAGTTGCCCATTGATGCAAGCCATGTATTATTAAAGAGAAAAAAAAAAGGAAAAAGATAAAGAAAAAAGGAAAACAAAACAATAAAAGGATCAAAGTAGAATCAGACAAAGAAATAGAACTTTCAACCTTCTTTGTTTTTCATGCCATCAAGATACAATTCCACCTTTCATTTGTCTGTATATGTTTTAGTAACCTTTAGATCACTGTATTCTTCTTATTCTGTATAATCATCTGTATTCTGTGGCACAGATTTGAAAGGTATCCTTTCATAAGAAAATCTACTTGCAGTCACACTACATATTGACTGCATTTCATTTCCATTGTTCTGCATTACAAAGGATTTTTGGGTGAAAATCTGATATGTTTGTTTCTGTAAAATTAATATGCTCTATCTGGTTTCTCTCACTTGAAATAATAATCTTTCCTTTGTGACATCACTCTTCACTGTTGTGCTATGATTGATGCCACAATCTGAGATTCTGACTTCAGGTGGGAATAAACATTAGGAACAGAAGGAATAATGGAGAACAAAAAGCCTTTGTGTTTTCAGCATCTTAGGCTATTGTCAATAAAAAAAATGTAGAAATGAGATTTTGAGCTGAACCAGGAGTAACCTTAAGAAATTACAGGGAACCCTTACATCTTTCTTTAATGTACATTTGTAACATAAATCCATAAAGTAATTCAGTCACTGTTCAAGATGCTAGTAGGTGGCATCAATTTAATTAAATAATGCCCCAAATCTAATATTTTTTTATGCTCCTTCACCTATTTAATATCTGTTACTTTAGGCATCCCACAGAAGATTCAGTGCAATCAGTGCTACTGGAGTGACTTGTAACATCCAGTACAACGTACAGAAATCCCATACAATACCCACTGTCTTCTCACAATTAATCACTAAAAAGCATCCTTTTTTACTATTGTCAGATTGTCTGGTTTGAGATCTCACCTCCACACTGGTGTTAGATCAATAGGCACATACGATAGGGTAGTGTGAGGGAAAGGGTGAGAAGAAATCTTTCAGCTGTAGAAAATTATGCAGTAAAATAAGATGGACTGAAACTGGACTTTCATTAATCTCGAGTGCCATTTTAAAAAATTTACTTTATGTGCTTCAGCTTAATTTGGTTATTTAAAGGAGATAATTATGAAAACTCTATGCTTAAAGTATTAAAATGCATATATACATTTATTTATAACANAACAGTTCAGTTATGTTTAGTCCCTTAAGAACGGGAATCTTAAAAAAAACCCAAAAAACACAGAGTTTTCCTGGTTTACTTTAATTTTCTACATTTCTTACTGCTCTGTGTGGACTGCTTTTAAACAAGAAACAAGTCAGTACTAAAATTAAGCTGTATCCAAAATTAAGTTCACATGTATCTGCAAAAGTAGGTATCATAATTTTTATATTTAAGAATATAGGAGGGTCATACAACAAATTCAGGTCTTAATTCTGCTATGTTTTGTTGATAGTGTATAGATGCCTTTGGTAAGACATAACCAATGTTGGTGAAAATTTACTCAATAGTCTTCTTCCTGTGATCATCTTTAGTTCTCTTATGGAGAATTAAAATCATAATAATATCTGTCAACTATATTTCCATGCAACTAAGGAGAAGAAACATTTTAATTTCTCAGAAATCATTATTCTACAAGCTATGTCTGAAATAAAAAATGAAATCCTTTGCACCTGATGACATACACACTTTTTGATATTTCAGTTCTGTTATAGAAACAATAATAATTAAAATATTTCATCAGCTTTAAACTAAAGTTGGAAACAAATCATATTTCATCATGGGACAATAAAAACCTCTTTGCTGTTTTATTCTAGCAGTCCAAGGCTGCTTGGGCTGTTTACTACATCTCTGAACTTCTGGTAGTTCAGCACATCTACAGTACTACAGAGCAGTAATAAAGGTGGAAAGTGATGGCACTAGCAGTGATTGAAAATATAGCAGATAATGTCAGCTGAACACCTAGAGGGGATTTCTGGCAATAGAACCTTGAAAGCAAAGAAAAGACCAAACCAATTTTGGCCAAGTGATTAAGCTTTTTTTAAACAGGTCATTACTAAGCCAGTTAACTGTATAAGATATAATTGGCTTTGTGCTTACTGTAGAGTTTGTGATTTCTCCTTATACTGACTTACAGGATAAATTTCTGTTAGTGATGACCACCTCACTTTTTCCACTCCAAGTAAACCCACTGAATACCCATAATTCATAGCCTGTAATGAAAAAAACAAAAAATATGAGTCTGTCATATTATAATTCAGATGTCTGGCCACGAAGTGGAGCAGCTAGGTCAGTTTTCTAGTGGATAACACTGGATGCATTCATTCCCATTCTGTATGCAAAAAAGGAACTTTTACAATGAGAAAGACATTTCTTAAACAGTGGATCAGTACAGCTTTTTTCTCTTGCTCTTCTGGGGACTATACAGCTGAAATTCCAGTCCTTTGAACCTCCCTCTGCTTTGCAGCAAAGGGAATTAAATCCTCTGTTATTACAGTAGAAAACTATACACGTGAAGAGCCCAGAAAACCATTCTTTAACTGAAAATGGGTATTGAGAGAAGAGGAAATATTTATTCTGCTTTTGTAAGGAATTTAACCTATCTTTTTCATGTAAACACTTCCTCAATAAACTACTATCCATTAGTAATTGTTTCTAATTTTTGTTTTTATGGTGTTGGAGACATCATAACATGCCAGTTAAACAACGACTCCATTCACCTATGACCTCCCTGAAAAAAAAATCTTAAATGGAAACACGCTGATTTCAAATTTTATTTGACACACTTTTCACACTAAGAGGGGATTTATTCCTATTTACAAATTATCCTTTGACGCTGACCCCGTATTTCATAAGGGATCCAACCTTGAGGAAACGTTCAGCATTCAAATTCCAGGTTTTCTCCTTAATTATCTCCTGTATCACCCGATCTCCTCCTGGCAACCATGTAGAATATTCAAACATATAAGACCAATGTAAATCATAAAATGCTACCCTCTTTGTAAACACTGTGGTGTACAAAGAATGCTAGGCCAGCTATGTGGTATCACTGTTTTCTACATTATTGCTGAGAAAAACATATTCTTGTAGAGTAAAAATGGTGATCAAGTTGCAGGAAGCTGTGCACAGCCACAGTGTATGTGGTACGTATAGATGATGGGTCCGAGAAAAATCTGTTCTGTTCACTCCTGGATCAAGTCTAAGTCCTGGGACTTTGGGCAGTGTCATGTATAATGCTCTTACAGATCAGCTGTTACATTTTTTTTTATTCTTACTAAAACAAGAAACTCAAGTGAATCCTGATTTACAGAGTGGTAAAATACATACTATTAACTCTAGAGAATTGGAATGATATAGTTTCCTGATTTCCTGGATAAACTTCTATTAGTCACTTTTTGCAATGTATATAAATGATGCACCCAGAAGACCATTGTGGACTTTGACCTTTTTTATAACATGAAGAGTTTTAAAAAAACCTTAGTGTTGTAACTAAGACATTAGAGCTTCTCTGAAGAAATCATACAAATATATCCTTCACATGATCAAATTGTTAGTAATACATTATTTTTAAAAATGTAAATAATTCAACCATTACAAAAATGGTCTTTTTTCCAATACTTTTCCTCCTACTGTCCCATTTCCTAGGTTAGTGTTTTCTTCCACTATGAACACATTACCAGATGTTCAATCCAGTTGTATGATGACTTTACTCTGGATTTTCACCATGAAGTAATGTGGAACCCTTTACGATTTGAATTTTTTGTGTGACACATAGATTCTCTAATGTAAATTCAGATTCAGATTCAGTCATCTTCTGTAGGCCTGTAAATGTCTTAAAGGACTTTCAGTGCCTGGTATGGGAGGAATTCTTACATACTTGGAGAAAGATACTAATTTTTGAAACTCAAAAACTGTATGCACTATTGATGCATAGTTGTTGCCCTTCAGAAGGTCACTCCAGATTTTGGCTTCCACGTTCTCATTAAAAAAAAAAATAATAATCTCTTTTCATACTCTATTTTCTCCTTTTTCCTCTTACTACCATTACTTGGGTTTGAGTGAAAATGGAGAATGAGGTATCTTAGAAAATTTATAGCACTACTGTTAAATCAGAGTTATTGGAGTAATTATGTGTGTGTGTGTTTGTCTAAGCTTCTGGGAACACAAAGTGCTTCTTAAGCACTGAGGAATTAAGTTCTCCCTTTATGGGTATAACTGAGCATGATTACTCCTGTTATTTAGATCCTGCCTGATCCTGTTCTGATCTTATTGCAACTTCAATGAAGTCACTGGGGTTTTTTCAGTTATATTTATGACACTAAGTTTACCTTCCATCACATGGGAGTTTCATTACGGAGGAACAAAGTAAAACCGTACTCTATATTCCAACAGAATTAGAGAAATTCTGTTAAAGAAAGGATAATAAATTTGTTGAGCATGAAGCCTTATTCAAGGCTCTTTTTTATTCATGAAAGGGTAAATAATTTTTATTCAAAATAAATAATTTAAATAGGCAAAAGAGGGACACACTAAGGTAGCTAATTTAATGATTATACAGTAGGAGACAAAAGGAAGTTACTTGAAAACTATTCTCTAGTATTATTTTTTGCTGTTTTATATACTTCAAATCATTGTAGGCATGTCAGTTTTCATTTTTGCAGATACAACTTGAATTAAAAAGCAAAGGGAAAACTCCACGAAACGGGAAATGTAACAGTAGACCTAGACAACTGTTTTGGTATATGCAGCTGTCAAGGATCTGTAACAATGCAGTTAGGTAATATTGTAATATCAAAAAGGGTTACAAACCATGTAGCTTATTGGTTGGCTGAGATTTCATATACCCAGTAGATCTTGGTATAAAAACAGGAAAACACGACTAGTTCCAATAATTTTTCAGTACTGTCATCACTGGGTTAGAAAATTATGTTGGACTAAACTATACAACAATGTCATCAAATAAAATAAACCACATAATGCCAAAATCTTGGTTTAAATATGTCTAGATACATTTGCTACATTCAGTGATGAAGATTAGCTACTTTATTATAGCTTGACTGAAAAGTGGGTACTATCAAATTTCACTGCTTTCTAAAGGTCAGTGAATGAACTCTCTTTTATCCATATTCCTTTCTGTCTTCTATTTCTTTTTATCTTCTCTCTTCACTTCCTTTGTATCCTGTTTCAATGTATTTTTCCTTTTATTCTTCCCATTTAGATGTTTCTGTCTGCATATCTCTCCCTGTCTTTCATCCCAAAAAATCAATCATTTTTTCAAAAGTCTTTAAAAATATTTTTTTAAAACCTGAGATTGGCATAATTCATACCAGCCATGTCTTCTCTTTCTCTTCTTGAAAACGTTTCTTTTTATCTGTTTTCCTTGTCTCTTCAGATCCTACACTTTCTGGAATAGGGCCCATCTTTTACACAGTAAGAGATTACACAGTGGTACATTCATCCCTGCTGGAGTCTTTAGCCATTAAAGAAATACAAATAATTACAAAGGTATGCCATAAGCCTGATCCTCAGCAGCTGGGAGCTCTATAACAAGAGCATGATGTTCCTGCTCTCCCACTAGCCACCTCTCCAGTCCTGCAGGCCAGTCTGCAGTAGGGCATGACATTTCTGGACTCTGCTCTTCCTCCTATGCCAGCAGTATTTGCAGGCAGTTTCCACAAGCTTTGAAGCCCAGCTGTGGAAGAACTTCAGACCCTCCTATCCAGTGAGTCTGCAGGTTTCCCAAGCACATCTGTGCACAATTGTTAGAACTGGAAAAGTTATTTTTCTTTGTCAACATTGTTAGCCTCTATGAGACATTGACAATCACCCTTTCTGATTATACCATAGATAAGCTTAAATTCTTGGCTCTTTACCTGTAGTTGTTGAGTCTTTAATTACTGGTAAAGTATATACTACACATAACTTTGTGTAGTATACACTTTATACTGCCTTCAAAATGCTAAAGGTATGTTTAATCTTTTATTGGTTAGGTTTCAGGAGTCTGAACCTGAAAAGCATTTTAAGACATCTTTTGATGTTAATTATTTCAGTGCTATAATTTTACCCCCTTCATATGAATGACTTAAAAATAAAGAGCAACTCATGAAATTACAGTCAGCACATCAAAAGAACTGTAACAACGTTTTTGTCTGAAGAGCTAATCAGTAAGTCTTCTGCAACGGTAGCAGCAGATATTGTCACATTAGGAGCACTCATGAACTATAGCACTTTTTCTCTGAATGTGAAAGTACTAGAATCAAAAACAATACTATGCTTAAACCAATACATCTTTCCAAATGCATGTTTTATTTTCTCTGATATAGAAAATAAGTGTTTAACATGTATATCTACTATGTTTGAGGCTTATCTCAATGCAAGAACAAAAGGAAAATAAATGCATGAGAGAAAATTGTTATAAAGATATATGTATTTCTGTGGAGATTTTAGGTACAAGGTTGCTAATAAAACTATTTAAATTATATCTCTAATATTTATCTATGGTAGCAATAAAACTGTATAGTTATTTATAAATGCAAGTGTAACCCAAGATAATGAACAAACAAGTTACATATTCATGAAGTATAATTTAACCTGATTAATATTATTTGACAGGCACAGCTTGTAAAAAAAATCCTAGGTCTAGCTTAGAACTACACAGATCAAGATGTGAAAACGTAGCATACATATGCACTTTCTTTTGTGAATTTTTTTTCTAGTCATTTATAAATGCAGTTTATAAGATAGCAACTGTTTTATTGGGAAAACAATACAAAACAAAACAAAACAAAGACCCTGAAATGAATATACAGGTCTATCTTTCATTTGATATTGGATGCCAACAGGTAGATTGTTCATTTCCCAGAAGCCCTTCAGATTTCACAAGGGAGCTATTCTTAGCAACAGAACCCTTGAGGTTTGAACTCAGGTATTAAAAATCAGTAGTCTTTTATAGAAATGTTACCCAAGAATCTTCAAAACCCCAGCAACTTACCTGGCAAATAAATGTTGCTCTCTTTCCCAATAGTTTTAAATTTTATTCACAAAATCATGCTTCCCCTTTTCCACAGTTATTTGTCACTTATTATTTATCCTTTTAAAGAGAGATTGGCTTTCCTCATTTTCACTTTGTTAAGTCATGTAATATATTATGATGTTATATATTGAAATGATATATTAAAATAAAATGCAACTTAGAAACAACAAATCTTAAAATATATTCAAGAGAGATAATTTGAAGCCTTTGTAACCAAGGTCTTACCAGATGTTTATTATACAAATCCATTGGTTTTGTTAAGAAGTCTGAAATAATTTTATTTTTAGGGTTAGGGTTAGGGTTAGGGTTAGGGGTTAGGGTTAGGGTTATTTGGAGACACTTTAAGAAAATTTCAGTTTACCCAAGTTTAGAAATCTGAAAGTGGTGTGCCTAGCTAATGTTAGCTCTAAGGTCGCTTTGGAGAGACTAGGATGCAGGTCTCACCACGGAGTCATTCCATTCATCCCTTCAGGACTGTCTGTCCTCGAGACAGGATAAGACAATCTAACGCCAAGAACACTAAAACAGTCTGATGCACCCTCATCCAGCTAATTTATTTTCTTCATTGAAATTGTGCCAGCTTTTCCACCCATCCTTCCTGAGAGCTGTTGCAATGAACTAATCCAACCCAAAAAAGTTGACTGATAATTTTGTTCTAGATTTATTTGCAATTATTTTGAAACCTCTGCATTTCATAGTTATTGAGATGATTTATGTATGTATGTAAGTACGTATATATATCTCCACATATCTGTGCATTTACATATGATTAATAAGAGGTTACTCAATAAACAAAAGTGAAACAATGTCTCTTCCTAGCAAATGCCTCAGAAGATTAACTGCAAGAAAGAAATACCTAAAGAATTCAGATGAACAAATAACAATCCATAGATATTTTCCACTTGTCCATATAATTTTCTAAAGATAGTTTTAGAACTTACTGTTTTACCAATTTTGTAAAATTATCATTAGACAGTCAAGAATAATTCTCTTTAATGTACTTTTTTCCTAATTTTTTTTTTAAAGAAACTTTTGTTTTCTTGAAGGCAGAAACTAAGCTGAGTTCACTATGATCTGTTACATCAGAATAATTATGACATGAGTGATTATTGTGAATAATTATTATGTCATTATTTTATATGAATGTTTTAAATATATTTAATACATCACTGTTAAATTACTCAATATATGATATAATATTACTACTAGATAAGTTTCTATATTTATATATTATTAATATTTCATAAATAATAACATGATATTATTATTTAGTATTGACTAAACTTAGGACGACTGCAGAATTCCAACCCAAGACCAGTAAAACAAAAGACTGGAGAGAAAGCCTGGACAAAGGAAGACAGTTGTCTGAGATAAATCTCATTGTGACTGAGAAGCTGAAGAATATCTACCCAACAATCACTCGAACAGTGTTATTAAAACATTGCCATATTGTCATTTTGAATATTTTAAGCTTTTTGCATTTTTATTTCCCTTGATGAATTCTCTATNCTGAGAGCTGTTGCAATGAACTAATCCAACCCAAAAAAGTTGACTGATAATTTTGTTCTAGATTTATTTG
Organism: Nycticryphes semicollaris; assembly: GCA_013400055.1. NCBI lineage: Eukaryota > Metazoa > Chordata > Aves > Charadriiformes > Rostratulidae > Nycticryphes > Nycticryphes semicollaris. The sequence goes on along the minus strand of VXBJ01003367.1, from coordinate 201,724 downwards.
CAATTATTTTGAAACCTCTGCATTTCATAGTTATTGAGATGATTTATGTATGTATGTAAGTACGTATATATATCTCCACATATCTGTGCATTTACATATGATTAATAAGAGGTTACTCAATAAACAAAAGTGAAACAATGTCTCTTCCTAGCAAATGCCTCAGAAGATTAACTGCAAGAAAGAAATACCTAAAGAATTCAGATGAACAAATAACAATCCATAGATATTTTCCACTTGTCCATATAATTTTCTAAAGATAGTTTTAGAACTTACTGTTTTACCAATTTTGTAAAATTATCATTAGACAGTCAAGAATAATTCTCTTTAATGTACTTTTTTCCTAATTTTTTTTTTAAAGAAACTTTTGTTTTCTTGAAGGCAGAAACTAAGCTGAGTTCACTATGATCTGTTACATCAGAATAATTATGACATGAGTGATTATTGTGAATAATTATTATGTCATTATTTTATATGAATGTTTTAAATATATTTAATACATCACTGTTAAATTACTCAATATATGATATAATATTACTACTAGATAAGTTTCTATATTTATATATTATTAATATTTCATAAATAATAACATGATATTATTATTTAGTATTGACTAAACTTAGGACGACTGCAGAATTCCAACCCAAGACCAGTAAAACAAAAGACTGGAGAGAAAGCCTGGACAAAGGAAGACAGTTGTCTGAGATAAATCTCATTGTGACTGAGAAGCTGAAGAATATCTACCCAACAATCACTCGAACAGTGTTATTAAAACATTGCCATATTGTCATTTTGAATATTTTAAGCTTTTTGCATTTTTATTTCCCTTGATGAATTCTCTATTCTTTTTCAATTGTTCAACAGTTACATTAAAGGGCCTAAAGATGGATGGTTTTTATATAAATATAGACGAATGTTTTTTATATAAATATCAGTATTATGTAAGTATATCCAGGGGAAATAGCTACTTTTCATTAGATCAAACACATGAAAGCACTGACTGAAGATTTTTCAAAACATACAGCACATTTCTTAGGTGTTTCACTATCTCTCAGAAATATATTTATCTCTCTCTCAACATACATGCATAAAATATAGGTATAATTTTCAAGCTGAAAGTTCAAATTTATTTTATTTTTTATAAATAATTATCTCTATATAGTCTTTGAAAGTACAGAATGACAACTGCAAAATTAATTTCTCTTGCCACCAGCTGGCCTGTCATACTGTGTATACATCATCAAACCATCAAACCAACATGATTCTTAAGATGTATTAACACAATATATCATCAAAATTATATTGCTTAGAAGATGTATTTCTCAACTGTAAGAACACCTGGCAATAAAGAGTATATACAGATATTTAATTTTTTTTTCTGGATATTTCATTTATCTAACTTATTTAAATATGCAGTGGTGGCTGAAAATGCCACTAAATCTCCACAAAAGTGTACTAATCCATTTCAATACGACTATTAATTTTTCAGTGTATTTTTGATTTTTGCCTTTTTTTGTTGTTGCATTCTGCACTTCAAGAGTGTTTAGAGCAATGTTGAATCAACTGGATCATATTCTTTCATGACAATCGTGGTTTGGAGTTAGCAGTGTCTAAGATTAACTAATTTCCCTGTACAAACCTTTGTTCAGCCAACTATTCATGAAGTTTCTCATTGTACTACATTATAACAAGACATTACTTTTAGTAATAGTGACATCTGTCAAAGTGAATACACCACAAACTGCATTATTGATTAGGGCTTAGTGAATAATTTGCAACAATGGATTTATTCAACAAATTTAGCCTATTGTCTGCATGTGGAATAGCTTCCAACAAAGAAACAAACAAGCAAAACAGAATATCCTTGAATATATATAGAAACATTCAAATGATTTATTCTCAGGCTTTGTTTTTTAGTTTGTTTGGTTTGAATGGTTCTCTGCAGCTTGCATGTTTATGGACCATTTGTTATGAGCATTTAAAAGACTAACATACTGGTTTCTAAAGTGTCAGCTGTGTCACTGTGTTTTGGTTTGCTTTTTTTCCCCTTGGATGAATGCAGAAAGGATTTTATTGGACTGGTAAAGCTTTTGCAATTATTTGTCTAAAACTCTGGCTTTGCAAATATTCACTTGCATCTTTGAAATTTACTTTCTGCTAATGCTCTTGCCAGTAAAACTCAGTCCTTCAAACATTCCTGCAGAAGGATCACCAAAGGGTTGCACTTATTGTCAAAGCAAATTCTATCAAATGGTGGTCGCAAACCTTGCACTGTATTTGCTCAGCTGTATTAAAAGAACAACTCATTCAAGTTGTTCCCAAGGCATTCCTTAAGGAAACCTAAGATTGGAGAAGTGATTTTATATTTGAAGATACAAAATTGTATATTTGTGATTTAACACAGTTTTATAATGACATGCTCTGATTTATTTTTTGTAGAGCCAAACCATGTCATAGATCCCTGATGTTATCATCTAAAAATATTATTTTCTTAATAACCCTAAGAATAATGTAAAGACAGACAAAACATTATCTGGAATATTCTCAAGTTCTGGGGTTTTTCAGTGGAAATGAAAGAATGCCTAACCTTTTAATATTTGTTGTCCAGTTTGCTAGTTAGTTGCCAATCCATTCTTAGTGATCTTGTATTGCCACACTGCATTTCTGCATGTATCATTCTTTGGGTCAGGCACTGGGAATAAAATCTTGGCCCCACTAAAACAATGATGAGACCCAAATGAAACTACAATAACTTATAGCAAACATTAGATCTTGAATATTCGTTGAGTGACTTTAAGATGAGTATTACTGTGATGAAATTGGGTAGAAACCAGTAGACTAGTAAACTTCATTGCTTTTCACAAATGACAATTTTAATGTATATGTACCATAATTTTAATTCATAAGTATCATAGCCCATTTGACATCTAATGATGAGAGGAAAGGCAGAAACCTTAGTATACAGTTAAACTTGCATCAAAACTTCCAATTCAAGTCATATATGCTGTGCTAATTTTATTCTGAAATGGCAGGAAAATGAAAGTCCTCCCTTTGTAAAAAGGAGTCTTTCTTTTATTGTTCCACTTGTTTAAATGTGAAATATTCTGAGTTAGAGACAGTATATAAAAGTAAACACAGAAATGTAAATGTATTCTTATATTCCCAGAGTTTAAAATCAATTTATTTTATAAAATCTATATTTTTAAAAGAGTGAAAACTTAAAAGTAGCATTTCTTTTTAACTTTTTTAGTATAAATTCACAAGATGCAAATATTCGCCTATGATAATGTGTATCTGCAGCACGTGCTATAGAAATTTTTAGGGATTCCTACTTTAGCTACTTTGTGTCACAGCTTTAACACTATTCAAATGTTGATTTTCTTGAGGAGAGATATGTGACAATGTTACTATTTTTGCCTTCTTAAGCATGTGAATGTAGTTAGTATTGAAGCAGTAAACTCACATTGTTTGTCTGAAGTCTGAAAGATTCAGGAGACATGCTAACAAGGGCTGAATAGTGAAATATAACAGAAAAATTCTCAAGAATTTCATAAACTGCAGGAAGTTAAAGAGTTGGATAAATATTTATAAAGCACAAAGTTGAAAACTGCAGTCACTGGAATTCATGAGAAGTTTCCTGTCACTGTTTTTCATGATAAGCCTTTATGTATTCAGAGTGCTTCTCACACCTGAGATCTAAACAATAAAAGATCTTTTCTTCCCACTACAAAGGTTTTTTTCTCACCACCTTAAAGGAAGAACTGGCACTTAAAATATTTCAGAATATCAATTTTGCCTTCAATATCTATCAACTTCTATAGCTATAATCCTTGGTAATGTATGAATTTCTGTTATCACATGGCAAAAATATTTTCATGTTCAAGGTGACATATAGAAAACATTAGGAAGGACTCATGATTTACTTAAAATGAAAAATATGTTTGAAAATAATTCTGAGGAAAAATGTAGTGATTCTGAATGTAATATTGTGGATCTACATGTAGAAATCTCAGTGATTTCTGCATTAAACTTTAACCTACAACAAAATGGACTTATCTTTTCATTCGCAAATATTGTGTCAGGGAACTGAACCCAGGCTGAGGCCATTCGTTTTAATACTTAGCGATTTAAGTATTCTATTACAATATTGTACTTTAAAGAAACAGGTTTATTTTGACCTTTTGTGTGTTTCTCTGACCATTAAGTTCTGATTTGTAGTAAAAACATTTTGTACACAGTAGAAAAAACAGTCTAGAAAACTAGGTAATTTTATCTTTGCTGCATTTATTCTGTAAGATTAAAGGTGATAGAAGAGGAAAAAATTCTTTCACTAATCTGAATTGATACATGAAACAGGTTAACAATTGGTCAATATTCAAGCATTAATTTTTGTCAAGCTCAAGACTGGAGCATCCCAACATGCAGAGAGTCAGGCAAAAGTGCAAAGTGGTCCTGACAAAATGATTAAGCTATCACTTAAATACTTCTATTCATTCTGGCTTATTGTTTTGAACTTTATAGGAGAAAAATCTCTTTTATATCATTTCAGCATAATGTAAAATACTAGCTGCTAGCTCTTCATCTATAATAGAAATCTGCATATTATAGAAAAGAAGTGAAGACAAAGACATCTTTCTGAACCTTGGTAATATTAGGGCCATTACTGCCTCTGGCGAAGTTTAGCACAGCCTGGAGGATGCTCTAAAATCAGTTGTTTTGTAAACGCCTCCAGACGCCATTATGCTAAAGTGCAGAACAGTCAAGCCATGCTCTTGGCACTTGACATGCAGGAAGGAAGATAAGAAGGGTAAAATGAATCCAAAGATCAAACAGATAACACAAGTACCAAATAAGAAATCCTTAATCTTTATCAGAAGGGGGAGTACTAACAGAAAGTTATCAAGTCTGCCAGAGAATGAGTGGGAAAAAGGAAGTAATTAAGGAAGACTACAATATCAATAAGAAGCTAAATTCATTCGTTAGTCTTTACCACATACTGTGTTTAAGGACTTGCTTACTCTGGACTTCTTTTCTAATAATAAAAAAGAAAGACTATCAAAGAATTAAAACAAAAGGTGTTGATATATTTGATAAATGTATCAGCAAACCTAGACAACATTTTGCTGTTGTGTTTGGGTTGTGGGGTTTTTTTTTTATTTTATTTAGTTTCTGCATAAACTGACAGAGGAGGTCATTTGGCTGCTAAAAATATTCAATTTCATATTAAAATCAGCTAATATCCTAAAGGAATCAAGGAAGTATTGTAACTCCATTTTAAAATGCTGTTAGGGATGATTCAGGCTGCTACAGGTCATTAATCCCTATTTATACACCTGGTGAAATTGTTTGAAATTATCTTTGTTAAAAGTCATATTATAAGAAAATACGGAAAATCATTATCCTAATATGCGTTGTTCTCTCCTTCACAAGAGAACAATCATGTTTCAATACACTGTTAAAATTCTTTGAATAAAGAGAAGAATAAAATAAAACAAGAGCAAAATTAAGAGACCTGAAAGAAAATTAAAGACAAAAAGGGCAAGTGGAAATGCTGTTTTATCAAGTATCTCTGCATTTAGACCTTTCACAGATGATATGGCAGACTAAGGCTGCAGGAAGGATTAGCGTATGCAATTTGCAAGTTCTTTGAAAATACCCTAACTACTACAGCAAGAAAAGATTTTCTGTTAATCTATGTCTCAGCAAGCAGTTTTGCATTTTACACAAAGCTCAACTTTCACAGGAAGGTTTGANTGAAAAATACGAATTTATTCTCCTGCTGCAATAAAAACAATTGAAGGTTAATTTCTACTGTCATCCAGTTAAACTTTTCTATTACTTTGACATCACTATTATTATATTTTTATTTTATGTTATTTTATTTTAATTATTGAATTATTTTTGTAATTATAATTTTCTATTACTTTGACAACATTCAAACTGACAGCAGTTTGTCACCTGCCTCCTTGTACTCAGAAGCCACAGATTTGATGGTACCTGTAATCTACCTCTGTCCAGAGCTTCTGTTTTCATAAAAGAAGGTGGTGGCTGTCTTTATCCACTAAACTAGACACACTTAGCATCTCTACCTTAAAAGTTATTACTTTGAGGCTTTTGGGGGTTTTTTTGCTCAGTTATGCTACAGGTATTGGGAAAAAAAAATTACCTCCAGAAAAAAGAAAAAAAAAAAAGCAGCAGAAAGCAGGAGGTNAAGTGCAGAACAGCCAAGCCATGCTCTTGGCACTTGACATGCAGGAAGGAAGATAAGAAGGGTAAAATGAATCCAAAGATCAAACAGATAACACAAGTACCAAATAAGAAATCCTTAATCTTTATCAGAAGGGGGAGTACTAACAGAAAGTTATCAAGTCTGCCAGAGAATGAGTGGGAAAAAGGAAGTAATTAAGGAAGACTACAATATCAATAAGAAGCTAAATTCATTCGTTAGTCTTTACCACATACTGTGTTTAAGGACTTGCTTACTCTGGACTTCTTTTCTAATAATAAAAAAGAAAGACTATCAAAGAATTAAAATAAAAGGGTTTGAATATTTTGATAAATGTATCAGCAAACCTAGACAACATTTTGCTGTTGTGTTTGGGTTGTGGGTTTTTTTTTTATTTTATTTAGTTTCTGCATAAACTGACAGAGGAGGTCATTTGGCTGCTAAAAATATTCAATTTCATATTAAAATCAGCTAATATCCTAAAGGAATCAAGGAAGTATTGTAACTCCATTTTAAAATGCTGTTAGGGATGATTCAGGCTGCTACAGTTGATTAATCCCTATTTATACACCTGGTGAAATTGTTTGAAATTATCTTTGTTAAAAGTCATATTATAAGAAAATACGGAAAATCATTATCCTAATATGCGTTGTTCTCTCCTTCACAAGAGAACAATCATGTTTCAATACACTGTTAAAATTCTTTGAATAAAGAGAAGAATAAAATAAAACAAAAGCAAAATTAAGAGACCTGAAAGAAAATTAAAGACAAAAAGGGCAAGTGGAAATGCTGTTTTATCAAGTATCTCTGCATTTAGACCTTTCACAGATGATATGGCAGACTAAGGCTGCAGGAAGGATTAGCGTATGCAATTTGCAAGTTCTTTGAAAATACCCTAACTACTACAGCAAGAAAAGATTTTCTGTTAATCTATGTCTCAGCAAGCAGTTTTGCATTTTACACAAAGCTCAACTTTCACAGGAAGGTTTGAGGGAGACTCACTTCACAGAACCTGGTTCCTCTTGGAAGAAGGCTTCTTTGGCTTAAACTTTAGGCAGAGTGATATAAAACTGAGCCATGAGGGAAATATAGATAATAAAAATATAATCATGTGATGGAAAAGTAATGCAGGTATCCCACAATACACTGGATATATTTACACAGGGTCTGTTGCCACTGACATTACTACTTGTGAAAATCCAACGTTCTTCTCACCCTCTAAGCCTCAGAATATCCGTCCAAAATTATATACTGATTCTGTTAGGAAGATAAAAATGCTACGTTTTTCTAAAAGTATCTTTTCCAGATCTACTTGTGAGGTTGAGATACAGCCCCATGTGATTGCTGATTGAAAAATACGAATTTATTCTCCTGCTGCAATAAAAACAATTGAAGGTTAATTTCTACTGTCATCCAGTTAAACTTTTCTATTACTTTGACATCACTATTATTATATTTTTATTTTATGTTATTTTATTTTAATTATTGAATTATTTTTGTNAAAAAAGAAAAAAAAAAAAGCAGCAGAAAGCAGGAGGTAAAATCAACACTATATATTCTCTATTGCTAACATCACACAAATTGCTCATCTTACCAGCATTGACAAAGGTAAAGACTAGAAGAAATATATCCAGGGTAAGAGCCATCTTCAGTGTCCCTATTTCTTCTAATCTATATTTACCTAACATCTGCTAGTGATATTTGCTATCAAATCAGAGTGTAATTCTTATTGACCAGACACTTTTGATAAATTTAAATAATATTTAGGGCATTATCATGTTTTTATTACTGTCATTTAACTCAGGACTGCACTGCTAACCAATATCAGTTCTATCAAAGAGTTCAAACATTCTGCTTAATAAAAATATCATGCCTTCAGCTTTCTTTTTAATCAGCAAAAAGTGGTATCAGCACTCATCCTGAAAGATTAAACACCACCAAACACACCATTTTTCTACCTGTTTCTACACATCAACTAACAGTTCTGGGACCTAAAGGTTAACTTTTTTTCAAGGGATAGTTACCATCCTTCATTTTGATCTTCTCCTTTTGTCCAAGCAGTTCACCTTATCTAATGCAAATATCGATCTAGCACTATCGCCCAGTAACAAATTTAAAGTTTTGGGGCAAAATCTTCCTTACGTTTGACTGGGTCATTTATTTTTTGAAAAAGTATCTACAAAAGATACAGCACACACAGTAGCTGAAAGGAGAGAAGTGAAAACTTTTAATGGGAATCCAAACCTTCTATTGAGAGGTTGGACAGGTCATCTCCCTTAACAAGACAGATAGGAAGTATTCATTTCTTTTAAACTGACATTGCCAAGGACAAAATGTGAAATAGTTTTATTATAAGAAAGGACTTGAACTCCCACAAAGGGAGTCATTAAAAACAAGACTGTGATACAAGGATAGTAGTTAAATACAGTGCAATTGGAATTACAATTCATAGCAGAAGTCCACTGACTACAATCGGATACGTAATGTTATTTCTTATAATTAAATTACAAGAGTCTTCTGGTAAATATTATGCTCATAGAGCCTTGCCCCTTGTACCGGACTGCTTTATGTATGTAAAAGAAACAACTTGAAAAATTTGAAAGAGGTTTTAGATCTTATAGCTTAAATAACAATTTTAATCCATCTAAAGTTTTCAGAAGAATTACTCAAAGTTTCTGTAATGGCTGGCAGCCTCACAAGTTGTGAGATATTTCTTAATCAATTTAACAAGTTTTTAGTGGAATCCCTTTGGGAGAGAATCAGGGAAGATCTAGGAATACTGTTGATTTGTTCTAAAGTATCTCAACCATTTTGCAAAGTTGCAACTTTTCCACCAGTCCCGTATAAACATGCAAATATTCTGATGCAAATAGTAATTTCATTCTTTAATTTAGGGGATAATGCAGTTCTATATACTGGATTCATCAGATGCACATGTCTCTTGGGTTTACAGGAATATTACCAAAAACAGCAACCAGATTAACAAGAACCTATTAAATTGCCTCCCAGATAATAATCAGGTGACTCTATATTTCCTGTTCTCTGAAATTTCACAAGAAGCAATTTCTTGTGCTGTTTCTTTCAAGCATCTGTCTTGAATCCTAGGTAGCACTCTGTTATCCAACAGAACTGTCTTTAGGAAAGAACTGTTCCTTTGGGCACTTCAACATGTTCCACCTAGAGTCACTCAAATGTCACTCACAAATGACAAATACTGACAAACATATATGAACTCACAGACCACAAAGATCCTCAATTTTTATATTGCCATTTGTCTTTATAGCATTCATATGGGTTTCCTTCTAACTTTTGGGAAAATTATGTTTTCAGCCACCACAAGGGGACAATGGAATGAATATATGAAACAGAGTGCATGGAGCGGAATGCATAACAGGAGTTCAGGGAGACAGAAAACTCTTCAAGGAGAACAGTCCAGATTTTTTCTTTAAAACTCTCCCAAATGTTTATGGACTACTTCAAAGTCCAAATTTTAGTTAAAAAACAGAAAAAAAACACAAAAAAAAACCAAAAACAAAACCAAAACAAAAAAAACCCAACCAAACAAAAAAACCACAATGACTGACATGGCAAATTCTAAAGTCATTATCTTCCATAAAACTGATGCACTATTTTAGTATTTCTCTGTGTTTTCCTACCAATGAAGTTAAGATTTTACCAGTAAATTGCCTGGGGAGCTACCCTAAAACAACACAGTTATCAGATTAAAAAGGATTTATATTTGTATCTCAGTTTTCTTTCCTTCCTTCATAGCAGCTAATACCATAGAAATTCTTCAGAGAAAAGATTCAGGCAGGCAATAGAGACTTCTAGGTTGAGAAGCTTTATTTTCATGTCAAAGTGAGCATCAAAGGATCTGAAGTATAAAACTTGCAGAATATCTCCAAAACCATAGTAAAATATTGCAAAACATTCATATTGCAAATGTACAATTTAGCTATTTAGCTCATTTTTTGAGCTCAGTGCACTGAAAGCTGACCAAGTGTCTACTATTAGTTGCAACTGTAGTGTCTCCATCCACTAAAGCATATAGTAAAACTAAAATGAGACAGAAAGACAGGGAAATGATCAAAGCTAGAAGTCCTTCTGTAGAAGGAGATATTAGATTAGGAATCTTTAGCTTAGAGAAAAAGCACCCAAAGGGATATGTTCTTGATGTTTAAAATTATAAAAGCCATGAATAAGGAGACTAGGGAGCAATTAGGCACTATTTTTGTAAAAGAAGAACAAGGGGTACTAAATGAAATTATAACCCACAATATTTTCAGCAAACAAAGGGAAGTGCTTTTTCACACAGTGCATAATTAAATTGCAGAACTCATTGCCACAGGATGTTGTGGAGGCCAAAGATATAAATGGATTCAAAAAGTGATTAGAAATATGAACGCAGGTCCATCAAAAAAAAAAAACCAACAACAACAAAAAAGAAACAAAACAAATCAAAACAAAAAAAAAAGAAATTCTGTATGACTCAGAAAACACTTCCACACTGCAGTGCTGGAGGAAACTATCATACTGTATTTGCATGTTCACATATTCTGCTTTTCCCAGGCATCTCCTCCTGACATCTGTCAAGGAGAAGGGGAAGAAGTAATCATTTCTTCCTGAATGGGTAGGTTTATCTGGACAGGTCTGGTTAGAAACACTAGAGTGGAGGAAGCAGCAAGTGCTAGGTGATCACTGATGTAAAACATGCTTTCTTACCCCTCTGGAGGCCTACTCCAGAGGATCCATCAGGCCTTTGTTAACAAAAGAATTTGCAATAGTGTCGATCTCACACAGTATGGCTGTTCTGCTGCAGCCACAGCAGAAAAAGCTAAGCAGATACAACCTGCACAGAATTTTTGGGCAATTTTCTTACCTGCACTGACTACATTCAGTCAATAGCAGCCACAATATTAATATGACTGAACGGTACAAATCCTATTCATTATGTCTGAATGATCAGCAGCCTCTGAGGATAGCCAAAGGTTTATCTAAACACATAGAACTTTTCTGAAAGTTTTTTCAGCATCAATAAAGTGCAGGAATTAAACAAATATTTAACGACAAGTCAGTTCTTTGAAGCACTCTTATTTGAACAAAAACTCATTGTAGTTCATTGGAATCTTTCAACCTCCTTCATCAGACATTGAGTCAAACCAGCAGCACTGATGAGCATTATCACAACTTAAACAATCACTTCATAATCAGTTAGAGCTGCTTTTGTCACCTGAAAGATTTTCTTTACAGAGTAGCCCTCAGTACCAACACACCAGCACACCTCCTCACTGAGTATATTTATGTTTTATGATACACCATAAAATTTAGACTAAATGCTATTTATTTATTCATTTATTATGAAATGGGACAGAGCAAACTATGTTTGGTCCTAAAAATACCCTTCTACACTTTACATTACCCAAACATTTGACTTAAACAAGCTGATATACCAACAAAACTTTAAATTGTTTCAGTAATTTCTTAAAATAAGCTTGAGAACTTTTATCCTGAACTGTAGCCCTCACAGGCTTGAGTAGATGTATGTGGAGATCTCTCACATGAGCGTTTTCTCCTATATAGCCCTTCGTTACTCCAAGTATCTCTTAGAACTCCTGAGATTCTCTGTAGAAGTAATTGTATAATTGTCTTTGCAAGGTGTGGCAATGGGGCAAAGACATCATACAATTGCTGGTTGAAGACAGAGCTACCACTTTAGCAGGTACCTATTGGTTGGCACAAAAGTCTCCTGATTTCAAAGCAGGCGACTTGTGTATCAAAGAATTTTCTAGCAATATCATCATCTGCAAAATTATCTATTAGCTGGACTCTGTCCTTGTTACCAGGCTCTCAAACCAGCAAAGCAGATGTTACAAGAAAAATCAAAGGAGACAATCATATGTCTCTTATGAACATAAACTAAAACCCACAGATAAGAGGTTAGATTCTACTGAAATGCCAGGCAGAATGTTGCACAGCTATAGCAGCTAAGAAATGCCTGAAATGGGGTTGTTCAATTTTGGTTTGTAAGGTTAAGCTGTTATCAAAGATATCAGTTAAAGAAAAAGATCTGAAATTATCCAGAATTATGATTATTCTTGCAGGTTGATTTTGTGTGAACCTGTGCTACTCAGTAAGTACCATTACATAAATTTAACAATTCAAAGTAAATCCATGAATTAGACTACTCTTAAAGAATGCAGATCAGGTCCATCTCTCCTCAGCTGATAGCTTTCCGCAGATTCATTTGACATTTGCTCTCTTCCTCATAAGACATTTTTACCTGTGTTAAATAGGGATCTTTTTGAAATACAGTGAGGAGCTTCACAGATAAGGGCTGGACTTTGACAAAGACAACCTTTGTAACCTGTACCTTACAATTTCTTCACTCTATTCCTGAGGAATATTTGGGGCAAATAAGCTATGCAGAATAAACTTAAAGAGGATCGTACAACGTAAGAGGACTGGAAAAGTGCTAATATATATCTACTTTGTACAAATATTATTTTTGTCTGAACTAGGGCTGAAAATCAGTGAACTTCTTGAACATTGCCAAAAAACAGATAAGGATTTTTAAAAATATAGACTAAAATGTGTCTGTACTTTCATGTATATGGATTTATGTCTGAGTGAATAGTGTTTTTAGGTGGATTAGACGTATATAAATACAAACACAGAAGTGCAGATTCTTACAAATATCTTCCAATATCCTGTGGAATCAAAACCGCACATAAAGCTTAAATTCCCACAAAAGTTTCATAAGGGTAATTGCACTGAACGTGATACTATCCACAGTCCTAATTTCCACACGTATGTATCCGTATGGTCTTTTTACCAAAGGGATACCTACTTGTATGCTCCTAATCAAGAAGACCTAAATTCTGCCTGAGGCTCCTAGACCAACACAAAATAAACAGTGTCAGGTCTGAGACATCAGCTTTCACATCATTCTACAATCACCCACATTGTTAAAATATTAACATGGTTCCTGGTGCAGTTTTGGCCACACCAACTAACCTTGTCCCAGTACCTTCTGGGCTTTAGCTTTGTGTCAGGAATCATTCTCAGTGTACAGTTTGGATGAGGCTGTCCGATTCTGAAGCTCAAGGGAGCTCAGTTCTTCCAAAATATTTCACCACAGGGCAAGAAAAGAAAGCTTGGATACATCCTATTTGTTAATATAGACAAAGCATGTGATTTCTGTATATGTATCTGCATTAATTAATAGCATGTCACGTAATTAATTTGGATTGCTTAAAGAACTTTATGCAATTAAAATTCTGCATTATAAAAGGTGAAGAGTAAGAGCTAGAATATTTATGTAGAGAGATATGAATTTGCAAAGCTCTTTGCAAGTGTGAGAGTTCAACATAGCTGTGTCAGTCACGATTCCCAGGCCATGTATCACACCAATGCTGAACTTAACTAAGAGGAGAAGAGGCCCATGATTTTATCATGTATTTTACAGAAAGGCATTTGCGGAGAAAGGGGAGACAAGTTTCCTATGAAGGCAGCAGTTCCTGTAGCTGAAGAAATCTGCTACTGTATTTTGTAGTAGCCAAAAGTAAGTTTAGAGATTGGGTCAAAATTCCCAGTCGTGCAAAATAGCTGTACTACTGGATTTGTTGCCTGGTTTTACACAGCTATCAGAAATCATTCTATATCACCCCTGATTTTGACCTTAAACTCTTGGTGATCTCTGGCTGCCAGAATAAGCTAATATACAGTCAAACTGAAGGCTTCCTCAGTCTTCTAATAAGGACATCAGCCTCATGGTGCAAATTAGACAATTTTGTTAGTTTTATTGCCAAGCTATATACAGGGATGTTCAGAAACAGCTGAAGTCAAATCTTTCAAGTATATAATTGTGTGCAGTCACTTATGCAGGAAAATGTTTATTGTATTGTCTGTGAGGTGTGTGGAGGTGGGAGATATGGTGTGGTGAGGGAAATTTATGGGAGAGGCAAAGGACCCTCAAAATATTTTTACAGAAATAATCTGCTATTTCATAGGAAATTATGAAGACAGTTTCCAGTCATTTACTATACAGCTTTGAGGTTGCATTTATAGGAAATTTATTTGAAACACCTTTATTGCTAAGCTTTACAAAAATCATTACTGAATCTAAGATATTTTTGCAGTCATAGTGTGACTTCATATTCCTGTGTAGTATTTATATTGCTCATGCCCTGGGGTTTTAAAATATGCACCATAAAGAGAAAAAAGAGTTAAGCTATGGCATTCTTTACCAGTTATGCTTAGGTACATTCAGGTTGGCTTTGTCATGCTTTTCTTCATTTTCTGAGTTATGCCAATAAAACCCCACCTATCATTTTGGATGCAGACACTGAAAATACAATGAGTTAAAATCTATAACAGGTAAAAAGGAAAAGAATAAGGAAAAAAAAATGTAACATAATCATAAAAAAGATAAATTATGTCTAACTAATGTGGCTGAAGAAGAATCAGTTCTTTAAAGGATCAAGCTTTAGACATTAATTTGGGATATTAACTTTTTGTCTTTGGCTGGGTTTAAACCACAGCAGCCCTGTTCTTCCCTGTAAGGAAGTAAGGCTGCCAGCCTTCGCTTCCCACCCATTCCACCTCTAGATTTAAAGAGAATGAAGTGATACATTATTGTTTTAGGCATTCGGAGAACCACATAACATACTTATACAGCTTCTTGCATCTCTTTTGTTACAGCAAAATCAAGAGTTCCTCTGACTTAGTGGTTATAATTGCTATTAAACAAACCTGGTTAGATTGAACTATTCATGACCTGAGAGAGAAACAAGTAATCAATTAATAAGTAGACTACTCACTTTGCAGTTTATGTGATCATTTGGGCATATTCTCAGTGTATTTCATTTACAGTTGAGAATTCACTCACAAAAAAAAATAATTTGAGAACAGACTACACTTTTTTGTATAGCTATTTCCTCTTGGGATTACATATATTAGACCTATAGTTTGCTTCTGAATGAAAAAAAAAGAAGCAGCAAGCAAAGACAGTTGATATTATATTACTCTGACCAACAATGCCATTCTAAGATTTTGAGCATTCCATGCAGTAGAATTAGAAGTGGTGTCTGATTAGTCTCTAAAAGTTATACTGTGATCCGCGTCCATTCCTCTTAGTCTTCTGATGCTGGAAATTTTATTGTTTCAGCTGTCTTAATGCAGAGAGGGGTCATCAATATGGCATTCCAAAACTGAGCAGAAAATCCCTAATCTGTAGGATTTTGTCCCAGAATTTTCTGCCTCTTGCAACTCCCTCAGAATTTTCAAGTGCACAGTCATCTTCCTTTCTCATTCTTCTTAAGACTTGCCCTCTCATAAGCAGAGAAATCCCACCTCTTGGACATATAGTTTTAATGGTTAAAAACACCTAACTGGAATGTCTCAAAGTTCATGACTTGGGGATCTGTAGAAAAAGAATATGTAAAGCATAATCCCTACCTTTGTCTGAACAAAAATGTTCTACAAATATCAAAACAGCATTAGTGAGAGCAACTTCTTGATTAAGTTATTAAGCACTGGAATGGGCTGCCCAGGGAAGTGGTTGAGGCACTATCCCTGTAGGTATTTAAAAGACATGTAGACATAGTGTTAGTGACGTGGTTAAGTGATGGGTTGTTGGTTTTTATCAGAGTTAGGTAGATGGTTGAAGTAGATAATCTCAAAGGTCCCTTGCAACAAAGACAATTCTATGAATCTATTAATTTCTTGTCTGTAATAGTAATAAGAAGACACTGGGCTGACTTGAGCTATTTAATCTCTCTTCTTTGAAAGTGTGCTTGGAAAATTGGTATAAACAGGTTCTCTAACCTTCAAGACCAAAACTGTCTATAACATGAAGTCACTGTGACTATGGGCAAGCTACCAGTTTTAAAAGCTGGGAATGTGGTGACTGACAGCTACTTTTCACCAGCAGTGTGAAGTTGCAGTTATAAAACAGTGATTAACACAGAAATACTCAGGGTAGTCAGAGGGAGGTTTGGAACTAGACTACATGAATTATGCACTTACAATTAAATACATCCTCTTTGCAGCTAGATTTTGTGTCTCTGAGCTTGGCTAGGTATATTAACACCAACACAAAATTTTCTGCAGCAAAGTACAAAACCATGGTACATTATAGTAAAACAGTTCAAGATACTTCTATAGAACATCAGCAATCTCACAAACTGTGGTTAATCTTGTCCTACATTTTCATGCTTGTCATCAAGTTTGCAAACTTGCAAAAGTGTTCTCACAGACAGGAGTCAAATGGTCAAAATCCTGGTTGCACTAAAAAACCATGAAATGGATTGTCATCTGAAACAACTACTACTGGCCCTGAATAATTAAACAAAGCCATTTTGTTATATGACCCAATATAAATGCAGATTGATATGAGCTCTTTAAGGAAAGGTGCTTATATTCCCTTTAAGGGAAAGGATATATATTGCCACAGAAAAATGTTAGAGAGGAGTAAAAAATTCCATGGAGAAATTATAAGACTTTTAACACAGAATTATTTAGTTAAGTGATAGGAGAAGCAGCATATGAAAAACAAATGGTGGAGTATGAGACAAAGATTTTCAATTAAAAGCTGAACAAACTAAATTAAGTACTTGAATATGTAGGCTGAAAAAAGTATTCTCTTTTATTTGGTCATTTGTATTACTCCATCATCATAATGTTAAATTTTTAGAGTTCATCTTCTTAAGAAGGAAGTATAAACTGGACACAACTACGATCATGAGTGTATATCATTAAACAAAACATAACAAATAATAAACTAAGCTTCAAGTGGGAAAGATGAACATCTGTCTGTTTATACACTTAGATAAATATATATAAGTGTTATTTACAAATTCAAGATTACATTTTAGTGTACATTTTTCATTACTTTCCTAAGCAAGTCTTGTGGAGAGAGCCTACCATGGCCTGGAGAAAGGAAAGAAGATCACTTTCTCAGCCCAGATAGCCACTGTATTTTCCTAGATTTTTCCCTATAAAATATCATAAAGAGTACCTTTCTGTATTGTTCACTTGACAAATCACTTTATATACCTTGCCTCTTTCTCCAGACTCTTGTTTTGCTGCTTGAAGGAAAGCATTGAACCTTCTAGCCAGTAGGTTAGCTGATTTTTTGTGTGCTTGTTTGTTTTAGCTTAGTTTTAATGAGGGTTTGAACTATGAACCACAAAATTAATGTGGACATTTCATAAACTCTTTCTTCCCTTCAAGTCTCCACCCTACCCCCTTGCCCAAAATTATCACTTGACAGGGAAACTTCAGTGAAATAACAGCTAGATGACTGAAGAAAATAAATAGCAAGTAGGATGATGGGCAGACTTTCTTTAACTGAAGTTGCTGAAAGGCCACTTTCTTCCTCTATTTATCAACTTTAGCAAGTAGTTCTGGCAATAATTATTTTATGGGTGCTTTTATGATGTCTAGCAAAAAAAAGTTGCCTAGCAAAAAAAAAAAAATAATTTGCAGAAGCATCACTAACTGCTTCAGTGTTTTGGCTGTCAGCATATGCTCTATCAGGCAAACAAGACAGATGATCTCTCATGTATCGCCATCCTTGCATTTCCTATATTAGTGCCCCCTTTCACAGGTCACAAACTCTTCATAGTATTTCATAAAGACAGGGTTAAGTATACTTTTGCCACCATGCATCATCCAGCTGCTCTAAAAAAAAAGTATTGATGAATACATCAAGATATTTAAAGAAGTACTAAATGAAGATTCACCTGTTCAGGCTTATGGTCTA
Source organism: Nycticryphes semicollaris (assembly GCA_013400055.1). Classification (NCBI taxonomy): domain Eukaryota; kingdom Metazoa; phylum Chordata; class Aves; order Charadriiformes; family Rostratulidae; genus Nycticryphes; species Nycticryphes semicollaris. The sequence goes on along the minus strand of VXBJ01003367.1, from coordinate 183,737 downwards.
CTCAAGAATGGATACGATTTTCAGAGAAAAGAAAGGATGGAATATAAAGAAGGAAGGACTTTATCTCAAAGCTTATTATGCCAACCGTCATCTTCTATCTAAAACATCATCATTTACCTTCTTGAGTTCTTCAAGCAACCTACACTGTCTGTATGTAGATGATTCATACAGTAATTTAAACTACATGCAGGCTATGTCTTTTCACAGCTGTTCATCCAACTTGTTTCCTGGGTATTTTAAACTTCAATACATAATTTAAATGAATTTCCCAAAAATTATTTGGAGAAAAAGTCTTATTCCCTGTCTTCTTTCCTAGTCAAAGGGAAATCAGTGTTTTGGGTTTGGGGGTGTAGTTTTGTTTTGTTTTGTTTTTCTCCAGACTTCCTAAGAGGGAAACATGAGAAAGACCTTTGAGAGGTAGTATTTTATGTACATCATGATCAGGCCTCCAAAATGCTGTATGAAATTGCACTAGAGATCACGAAGGTGAGCATAATAGGTTTAAAAATAATGTCTACATGTTTAGTTAAACCCAAGATATAGCCAAGGGCTGAGATCTCAAGTCAGGAGGCACCATTATAGAAATTGTAATTTTATTTTGTAGTATTTTTTAACTAAGAGAAGAAAAATAATTTTCTAGTCCAATTTATGCACTTGCAAATAACGATTTTTAATCCTTTTTGTTTGTTTCACTGTGAAGCCTTTTTGCTGTTTGTGGATTGATTTGGTTGCTTTTGAAGTCCAGCTAGGAATTCAGCTGGTTTTGTAACTAATAGTTGATTGAATGGTCTTAGAACTACGGCATAGTTATAGACTTCAATAAAAGCAGCGTTAGGCTGTCATAGCATTTAGTTTCTCTTAAGAATGAAGCTAGGTTTTCTGATACTGAAGAGCAGTAAAATTGTAGCTTGCAGATAGATAAGAAAAATGTTTTAAAATATAATATTCATTCTGTTTCAGAATTAATGGTACAAAATGACATGTATTTAATAACTAGTAATTAATGTGATATTGACATGTTTTAAGAAATTTTTCCTCTCACACCTGGTTTTAAAGTTGTTTTTATCTAATATTCCTGCAAAAAGACCTTGCCGTTTGAAATGTAAACTGCTTTAGTTCTTTATGCTTATCATGTGAAAAAGTATATTCAAAATATACATGTGGGTAATACTCAACATACATTTATAACATTCATACAAGCAGTGTGAATTTGTAAAAAGGCAGATAGTCACTCTGTTGTACTGTTCTCCTGCACTTATCCTTCTTCAAATGCCTGTCCATCTGTGTTCATGGAAGATTTTAATAGGTTTTTATTAGCATCTAAAGGCACACATCATAGGTCCTAGAAGCTAAGGAGTTCCCAAAAGAGAAAAAAGCTTTTCAATCCAAATGGTTCATGTCCCTGAATTGTCACTAGTTTTAAAGAGTTTCTGTTGATTTGGAGATAATTTATTTATTAAATAAGTCTGATTGCTCATTTCATTATTAGTGCCTGCCCTTATTTTGTCTAATTTCATTCTAGATATACTTAAGCAAACTGACATCATAAAAATCATGTGTAATCTAAACTAAATGTTCATGAAAAGTTTTTTTCATCGTATCGTCTACTATTTCTTAACCACTTGAGAAGAAAATAGATGATTACCTGTGGAGAGATGTCTTGTGCTACACCAGGTGTCCCCTTGCTTGATACCAATCTGAAGAGATGAGTTTCCCAGAAGTCTCTGCCTAACCTGGAGTTCATCCAGCCAGGTCATTAGGAAGAGAGCTTAAAATATGTGATATGAATCATTATTACTGAGCAAACCTTATAGTGAAGTAGTCACAGACCCTGTCCTGTCAGTGATGTTGTTGTAAGGAGATTTTAAACTGGAATACTACAAGATTTGTAAATGGTTAAAGGTAAACCCAGATAAATGTTTTTCTATACTGTTTTAAAATATCCCTGTACATACATAACACCTCTGATAGCTAAATCCTGTTCTCATTAGTTAGGATTTGGTAGGTTGGTGTAAGAATTATTCTCAAGGTTGAACAAAAGAACTGGAGTGTTCAGGTACAGCATCTATGAAAAGGGCGGCAAATCATCACACCCCCTCTGTCTCATCAAGCAGATAATTATGTCTTTACTTGATATACAAGACTGTTATAATTGACGTTATGTTTCAAATCACTGACAGGCATTTAACGAGTATATTCCTTCTCTTTGTTAAGCTTTTTGTGTTGTCTAGTACTGTCTTGTAATCTGGGTAATGATGAATTCTACTATGTAAGAATTTTAGTGATGGTAAAAAATATTGAAAACCCAGAAAAGGAAAAAAAGGGAAACAAGCCTGCATTGTCATATCTGTTGACTCAATTAATTTGTATTTGTGGCGTATATTCCTGAGGTTAAGAAATTTGCTTCTCAGTTGAATAGGGGCTAAGTCAGGTTCTTAGTGAATTTCTCAGGTACTCAATCAATTGTTCAGGTCTACCTCCTTTACCATTTATTTTGAAACAGCATTACAAAAACATTAAGTATAAAACAGCAAACCTGGGAACAATTTAGAGCTTGTGATGGCTTAGAGACCAGCTGCATTTTGAATATCTCTCCAGACATTCCACCCCTTTCTTGACAAAAAAAAGCAAGTTTTCTTCAAAGCTTGAAGTCACATTTTCAGAATCAGATTTGGTGTCTCATGTTTTTAACTTTGGGTCAGCATGTTCCTCTACCATCCTGATCTAGTCCTAGGACAAGTGAATCCACTGAAATGATATTTTACATTTCAGAGTTGATCATAGCTCCATTAAGCTCCAAAAAGGACTTGTAGAATGGCTGATCTCATTCTTGGTTTGATCTCATTCTTCAGCTCCTGAGAAAATTTCTTGCCATTTCTGAGGTACTTAGGTGATAAATAGGACAGGGAGTAGCAAGTAAATGTTTAGAAGTAGGTTTAAATTACATTATAGAGAAAGGAGAGCTACCCAGGTCATAAGAGGTCTAGAGAACAAGCCTTATGAGGAGAGGCTGAGGGAACTGGGCATGTTTAGTTTGTAGGAGGCTGAGGGGAGACCTCATTGCCCTTTACAACTACCTGAAAGGAGGTTGTAGAGAAGTTGGTGCTGGCCTCTTCTCCCAAGTGAATAATGACAGCATCAAAGGAAACGGTCTGAAGCTGCAGCAGGGGAGGTTTAGACCAGATATTAGGAAGAATAACTTCACTGAAAGAGTGGTCAGGCACTGGAATGTCCTGCCCAGGAAGGTGGCTGAGTCACCATCCCTGGCGCTATTTAAGAAACGAGCAGATGTGGCACTTCAGGGCATGCTCTAGTGGCCAAGATTGTAGGGAGTGGGTTGTGTTTTTGTGTATGGTTGGACTTGGAGATCTCAGAGGTCCATTCCAACTGTAACAATTCTGTGATTCTGTAATTACATTTATAATAATTTTTTATTTTGTATTCATTGTTTCTATGTTTAAACAGGTTCAGGGTGAGAATTTTCTCAATGTGCACAAATGCCTAAAGGGAGACTGCAATAAGAATGGAGCTACACTCTTTTCAGTGGTAGCCAGTGATGAGACAAAAGGCAATGGACACAAACTGAAACACAGAAGGTTCCCTCTGAACATCTGAAAACTGTGAGGGTGTCTGAGCACCGAAACGTTTCCCAAAAATGTTTAGAGTCACTTGAGATGTTCAGAAATTGTCTGGATGTGGTCCTGGGCAAGTTGCTCTAGGTGACCCTGCTTGAGAAGGGGGAAATTGAACCTCTAGAGGTCTATTTCAATCTCAACCATTCCATGATTCTGTGATTATGCTTTACACCAAAGGAAAGATTTGAGGAGGAACGACATTGTAGTAGCATTTTTAAAGAGGACTCAAAAATCTGTATGCCTCTGGAAAAATGCCTAGTGCTGAAAGATTTGTTTCTCATAGGTTGTGATTAACCTGCTCTACTTTATTATTAATGCTATGCCAAATACAGAAACCAGGATGTATTTTCATCTTCTGATTCATTTTGTTAAACTGTATATAACAGAAAATAAATTACATGCACCTAAAAAGACTTTTCAAGGGCAAATATATTAACACAGTGCCCAAGAAATAGAAAAATGCATCTTAATAAAAATGTCATTCACTACAAAAAAGTAATGTGTAGTTTTGCCTAGATGGTACTGACATTTTATCAGTGTGGAACCTTAAACTGTTCCCTATTAGATAAAATTACTTATGCTTTCTCTTGTAAAAGATCAGAGAAAAAAATAATAGCCTGTCCTCCAATAAAAACCATTAATTTGTTGGGAAAATTCCAGGGTAAGGCTGCTTTACCTTTGCTGCAGCGGAAGCTTCATGCTGAGACTAGAGGTGTCTGATTGACCCATCATCCCTGCTGGAAGCCTATACTCCTCTACTAGCCTTGGCTTGTGTGACCTCAAAATAAGTGCTGATATTTTACAATTCATGACACAAAGAAAAAGGAAAGATGAAAATGGAATATATGATTAGGAATATAATTCTCAGTCACTGCTGTCTCCCGAATGTTAGCAGTTTGAAAGTATCTATATGTTATGCTGGAATCGTTCCTGTTAAAATAGACTAATGAGAACCTGGATTTAAGTCACTTTGTCCTCCTTAAATGACATGTAAAATGAAAAGAAAAAATGTATCTAAGTGTCAAGTATGAGTACTTGTCCTCCATCAGCCAACAGAGAATTTAATTAAAATATTGCAAAGATCATTATCGGCTGTGACATAGCTCCATTATCACTACTAGAACGTTAGTGGATTTAGTATCAGTTTGCTACAGCTGAATATCAGGTTGAATTTCAATAAGCATGTGTACAAAACACAGAAGATGATTGGACAAAGTGCTGGAATTTGACTCTATTTTACAGTTAGGGAGACGCAAAATGGTTTAAAATCTGTAGTGAAATAAAGTGGATCATGTGTAGCTTTTACTAATTCTCACAAAAATAATATATAAAAGCTGTATTATCCTCTCTTTTAAGAATTACTTTGTAAGGTCTACATAATGCTTGCTTAGTTTTTGGTATCGAGATATTTCTTTAGAAAGAATAATGCTAAAAAGGTTACTTTTTCAGGCAAACAAGTGGGTTCTTGACCATCAACATGTATGCAGGCATTTGAAACTACTTCGCTGAAGATAGCTGCCTTTAGCTCCTTCTGAGTTACCTGTAGTCGCCCTTAGTATTCAGGTTCAGTCTCTTCTCACTGCTTTGCCATCATCAAAGGAGTTTACCCTACTAGTGGTGGCTCCCAGGAAATTTCTTTTCTGCTTAGGCTACTGTGTTACAAATATGTAATTCTATCTCACCACTTTGTACCCCCATTGATTTTGTGAGGAACCTGTTTAGAAGGTATGTTGGAACATTAAGACTACAAGAGTGTTCCTGTAAAGGTAAAGATAGCACAGCTAAACAGTTTTAAGATAGCCATCCTGTAAGGATGGATAACTATCGACAGACTTAAAAAAAACCCTTCCTTTATAGTCACCCACTGAATGCCTTGACTTGCCTTGAAATCCTTCTGGACTCATACCAGAAGGTTTGAAAAACATGAGCCTACACAAGCAGAAGTTAAAAATATGCCTCTTTCTGTATTCTTTTTTGGCGAGTTCCAAGTTTTCCTCTTTCTGTTCAGAGTTGTCCTGACAGCGTTAGAGATTCAGTGCTCAGGATCCAGGTCACAAGTGACATCTTACAGCTGCACACATAGAAAGATCTTGATTTGGCGTGCCTTTTCCCTTTAGTACCCTAAATCCAGTTAAAGGATTACTGTAATAGATTTTTTCCTTTTTTTTTTTTTCCCTTTTTCTTCCTTTTCTCTTTACCTTTAATATTAACATGAGTTTGGATGTTAAACAGGAAGAATTCTTGGGTCTTTGTGAGATGTGAAACAAATTGATAACCTTTACAGAGGTGTTCTACACTGAAACAGTGTTTAAACCCCAGAGTGAAACTTTCTTCTATATAAACATGTTGTTTATTTTTATGCAACTGCATAACTCAGATCCATGAATGCCTGCAGTAGTCTTTTGGAAACCAAAAATATTATATATCTTTATCTGTATCTCAGTAACTTAGCTTTTTTGGTGCAGATAAATTTGAAGAAGGACAGTCACTAACCCTACTGTGAAGGATACTGTCCCCACTCTTCTTCCCATACACATTTTCATTTTGAAAGGGAAAAAAACCTGCTAATCATTTTCCTTTTTTGTGTGTTTTGTTTTGTTATGTTATGATTTGTTTGTTTGGGGTTTTTTTTGTGTGTGTGGGTGTTATACCTATTATACTGAATAAACTATTATTCCAGAGGCTAAATAGAAATGCTAGTTCTAAATATAATTATGCTAAGGACTTTTAATACTAGAGTAGAGTAAAATACTGGACTGGAGGAAGAACCAGAAACCAACACAGACTTTCCTGTATGAAGATACTTCAGATGCGTTCAATGAATTCCATCAATGTTCAGGATTCTTTCATTATTTAGTTTACACTAACGTAGCAATCACAAATTGGGTTTTTTCTAGCTATGATTGGCTGTCTGGACTTCAATCCAATCTATTTTAGCTTAAAAAAACTTATTTTTATCTTCTGGGAAATGTAATTAAAAAATATTTATTCTTTCAGTCTTCACTACTAACTGTACCTGCAAAACAAACTGTTTAATTACTAGTTATCTCTATCACTACAGTTAAAATTTAAGATGAAATTCAACTATTTCTGAAGAGTTGATAATTGCTTAAAGGAGCTGATACTCTTTTCAAGTCTGTTTCAGATAAAGTTTTATATATCCCTAAGTGTCTTGATAAAAGACCTATTAATCATTAGTTTTTAGCTAAATTATTCTGGAACAATGGGTCTATCACATTAATAAAACACAAAATTTGTATTTAACTTTCTGTCTTCCAGTCAGATCTTAAATTAAAGGATGTTGCCTTTGTTATCGGTTCCAGCACTATTAGACAACACTTTGCCTATTTGTATGCTCATATTAAATTTATTCCTGCCATAAGGGATTCCTCAGTGTATCAGTTTCCAGAGATCATTTAAGTTCCACTTATGTTCAGCTTTACAAATTCCTTGTCTCTGTTGTCATACTCTTAACCTCCTGACATCTCAGAAGATATAAATTTTAAAGTACAATATAATGGTCATTCCTGGGGCCATCCCATGTTTCTTCGTTAAGTTGAATAGGCAAAGCTATACCCAAGGCAGCAAACAACCAGGGGCAGCTGTTTTCTCTGGGTGTACACTAGACTGATTGATGCTGGCAGGCAAGAGTGAATGGTTTGAAGCATCATCCAGTGACAGGAACAGTAGCCCATCCTAGAGACATCAGATATTATCATCTTGCCCAAAGGAGCAAGATGCCTTTTTTTAGCTCTGAGTTTACCTCGTACTCTGCAAAGTAGTCATATTCCTTTGAATTTATATCCTTTTCTGTACGAGGAACAGCCTGGGTCTGGAACTCACACCTTAGTACTAACTGACTCTACAAACTTCACTTCACATTAATGTTCCATAAGCCTTGGGCTCTGTATGGTTGTCCCCAGGTTATGGCTAATAGATTATGTCATAACTATCTGTGCAAACTAACTCTCCATGTCTTTGGAACATTATTAATGTAATTTTCTTTTTTTTTTAAAAATAGTGGGGCTCATTTCCCTGTCAGGCACTGAAAAGTTAGTCTTTGCTCTATGTTTAATCATGCATTAACTATTCTTGATTCCATGCACATCTCTGTGCCCACATGTTGTGGTATTTTGTCTGTACTACTACAGAAAGTAGTAGACGTAATGTTAAAAGAAAAAAAATACATATTTTCTTCAGTTGGTTAGATATCTGTAAAAACCAGTCATTTTTAATTTCACTGTTCTTTTAAACTGTAATATTTTGCTTTACTCCTTTCTTCTTTTTGGGTTTCTCTGCCTCCAGGTCTCTTTTCTGAAAATACACATTTGAGGATTAAGTGTTGACTGTCTGCTGTGACCATGTGTAACAGGAAGTGCCAAAACTGATGTGACAAAACTGTCTCTCCAAACCCCACTGTAGCATCTAAATATTTTATATACCCTGTTCAGGCAGCACAAAGCAATGTAAAGTACTTTCACTTGACGGTTGTGAATTATGAAACAGCTCCCAGTTTTCCTGAAACCCTAGGTGAAATCTAAGAATGTTTGCCAAGATGTGCCTTGTAAATAAATCAGCCCTACCTATACAAGGAGAACAATTCAGACAGATGGTCATTTAGAATTCAGTGTTTCATTAGGGAGGACAAAGATAAGAAAAGCCCATATTAGGACAAATCTTAGGACAAAATATGTAATTTTGCCTTTTTTAAATGCACTATGAATTGAAAGTGCTAACTAACTTAAAGGGGAAAATAAGTATTCATAGCTACAATATTAGAAAATATAATAATTAAGTTGACATTTGATGTATTCATGGTAACAAGATGATAACTAGGCATTGTAGGATCTTTTGTAACAAAGCCAACTCATATGCAGGAGTAAGTGCACTCCAGATGACACTATAAAATCTTTCGGTAGACTGGCAATCTAATTACAACAACTGCTTGCCTACCTGTATTGGATGAGAGCCATGCTGTATTTATTTAAGAGCTAGGATATATAAAACTTAAGTTCCTTGAAAGACCTAAGTAAAAAAGACTTTTCATTTTCTTACCACACGTTCTTACGAATGAAGAGGCTGCCATTGGATTTGAGAACTCTATTTCAAAAAGGATTTTTCCAAGTCATGGAGTAATTACATCTGAGTTCTCAAATCATCCACATAACCAGAAGAGGAATGAAAACATTTGATTCGCAGTAGATAGATGTAAAGGAGAGAACCCAAACTCCTGAAAATTTTTGTCCAGTTTTCGTTGTGGTATGTATGACAAAATGTGTTCCAGTTCTTCATGTAAAATATACTATAAAAGTTATTATTTGCTAAGTTATGTCCTATCAGGCTGATATCCCATACAATTTTTTAGGAAGTTATTAGTTTTCTCTGCAACATCTTTTCAGTAGGTATCTCATTTGAGAGGGAGTAATAATCAAGTTCAGAGCCATCTTCTTTCCACTGAAATTGCACTAAGATAATTTTTGCCTATATCTGCCTGGCTTGGTGTATTATTAGAACTCATGGTGCTCCATATTATCACAGCATGTGTCTGTTTCCACTGCTTGCCCGAGGACTAAAACAGTTCCAGGAAGTGGTAGGATATTTGGACTCCAAAGTTTATAGACTGAATGCAACCTGTGTTCCCAAGTTGTTCGGTTGTACCTGGAATTGTTGCAGTGTTGGATTGTACCGATCAGACCATAGCATACCTGTCAGCTCCTCCTCTTTCATAAAATCTGAACCATTCATTCTTATTTACTCACTAACGTTCTGGCTACTTCTCATGAAAATCTGTTTACAAAGTATATGCAGGGTCTGCATCACTCCCTTTCAGTCAAAGTGTGGCTCCTTGTAACATCGTTACATCACTAGAGTTATTTTTTGAATCAGATTGTCAGAATCCTAGCTAGTCACAATGAGGATTATTCTTTTCTAAATACCTCCTCAATTACGTTTCTGTCTACATTTATGATCTTGCTTTCTATCATTTCCCTTTTCACTTCACTATTAACAGCAGACTTCATAACTACTAACATATGTCAATAAATCCTATACTCACTCCCAGGTAGTAGAAAAGGTTTGTATCACCATTTTTTTCTCATCTGCTTTCTCTCAACTTTATCTGTATTTAAAATTTTAAGCCTTTTGGCAACAGCATTTTCTTTACTAGTATAATCATAGATGGAAATTTGCTAGTACTTAATGACATTCAAAATGATATGTTAATGGTATGAGCTTCAACAAGGCCAAGTGCCAGGTCCTACACTTGGGCCACAACAACCCCATGCAGCGCTACAGGCTTGGGGAAGTGTGGCTGGAGCTCCCTGGCAGAAAAGGACCTGGGGGTTCTAATTGACAAGTACCTGAATATGAGCCTGCAGTGTGCTCAGGCTGCCAAGAGGGACAATGGCATCCCGGCTTGTATAAGAAATAGTGTGACCAGAAGAAGTAAGGAGGTGATTGTCCCCCTGTATTCAGCACTGGTGAGACCACACCTTGAGTATTGTGTCCAGTTCTGGGCACCTCAACACAAGAGAGATATCGAGGTGCTGGAGTAAGTGCAGAGGAGGGCAACAAAGCTGGTGAGGGGCCTGGAGAATAAATCTTCTGAAGAGTGATTGAAGGAGCTGGGACTATCTCGTTTGAGGAAGAGGAGGCTTTGGGGAGACCTCATTGCTCTCTACAGCTACTTGAAAGGACATTGTAGAGAGG
>VXBJ01003367.1:146039-173140 GCA_013400055.1 Nycticryphes semicollaris | reverse complement strand
ATATGCATTATTAATAAATAAATAACTATATAACTTTTAAAATTATTTTATATATCACTTGCTACTATTCCCATTGCCATTAGACAGCAGGACTCTAAGTATATACTTCTGATACTGCAGCATTTTGTAGCTGGCATGGCTAACAGTAGGAATGAACATGTGGTGGCCTACAACTTTATTGCAGGTGTGTCCCCAGGAACCATATATAACCCAAACTGATGCTACACTGCTGACTCTATAGGCTTTTCTCAGTCCCACTCTCACAGCTGTGGTCATTGGCAGCAGAGAGATTAAAGCTGATCTGTCTTAAAGCCATACCTATGACTGCAATTAGAGAGATGTACTTCTTTTTCTTATGACACTGTACATCTATAGAACACTGTAAAGGTACTTTAGCTCCTTGTATTCATATGATGACAGAGACACCCAAGGAAGAGTTAGTCAGTTTTACATATACATAAGTTAAATTTTAACCAAGTTTTCAATTTATCACTGTACATGTGTGGTATAAAGAGGCCATGCAGAATGTATTGAAGAAAAAAGCAAATTTATTTGAACTCTGGATGTCCCTGGTATAACCCAGTTTTTCCATATTCAATTATTTCCTGAAATTTATTACATGTCATTTTTAGCAATTTTGGTTTTGATTCCTTATCTCATCTTTGTGTTGTCATAATGTCTGTCTTTGAGCTGTCCAGACAGAATTACAAAGGAACTGAGTAAATCATTCTCATTCTGTAAATCATCTGTAAACTCATTACTACTGAAGCTTTGCAAGTTCTTTTCATTTTTATTTCTGCACGAATTATATTTTCTAGTGGAATTAAGTTAGTATCAAAGATCTGAGTGCATTTTATTTCTGTCAGGAAAATAAAAAACAATTCAATATTGAAACATGAAAACTGCTCATTTGTTTTACATTTTGTAAAACTGCATCAATATAGAAATATAAAATTATTAAAACTCGAGTTTTCTTGTTAGCAATATGCTATGTTTATAGTATTATACAAGCAGGGAGTCATCCAGAAAGGTACAAGCACTTTCAACCTACTCAAATTTAGGCAATTACATGAGCTATAAATGTTGTCACTGGGTATCTTCTATTGGTAATGGAGACAGCTAGACCTCTCTAGGGGACAGTACAACCTACCTAAGATTTTAACTATCCTTCTAGGAGCACCTATTTCTCTGCCTTAATTATATAAATAAGTAAAGAGGGAAACCTCGTGATAGCACTCCTGTTTTAGTTACCTTTGGGCCATGTCAAAGTTCAGTCAAATGAACATATGTAAGAACTAAGTAGACAGCATATTAAGATTTTTATTCCCCATCCAAAATTTTTCTATCACATGTAACTAATGAAGAATTTCTGACTTGCTGGTACAGAAAAAGATGGAGAAAGAGAACTTAATCTGCCTTGTCTTCATCAGCTGCAGTACTGGAAGCAGAGGCACAAGCCAAAAGCTGTTCCTGTAGAGGGTGTGAATATACAGAGCCTGGGCATTTCTATCAAAATTTAAATAATAGAGTGATTTCATAATACAGAGCCCATCTGGACCTGAGTCTAGATTTTCTGCCAAATGAGCACCTTGGCAAGGGTATGAGTTGTTAATTTTATGGTATCATATGTTTATTAAATATTGAGCATGTAGGATTCAGAATTTATGTCATGCTTTACAAATAGACAATAAAATACAGTCACTCCCCGCCCCCTCCTTTCCCTGTCATTCCCCCCCTTCTTTGATGAGATCATGAAGGGCAAAAAAGGACATGGGATATTATTTCAGCAATGAAAGAAGTAAACAGATAATGAAGAAAGGAAAGGTGGAAAAAAATAGACTTTTATTTCAATGAACTCTGAAACCTCCTTCTGAAAGGAAACCGTGTCAGCCTTGGCAGGGAATAGAATCAGACTTTCCAAATTGCATCATGAGAGGAGGCATGAAAATTAATTTGGGAGAAAAACATCAGGTGCACAGAGAAGAGAACAGGGAAAGAGAGTTTATCTAAAACATCTGTCTGTATATCTCCTGATCCATTAATATAAAGAGATCTTTCTATAACTCCTTCATTAACTTCAATTTGGGTTATTGTAAATAGCAACAACTAATTTTAGAAGTCAGTTTGCTAATAATTAATTTTTTACATATTTATAGATGTGTTGAGCACCATAAGATTGAAGTCAGACCATCAGCATTAACTTCTTTATTTCTAACAGGTTATTAATCAAATAAAATATCTTCTATTTTTTCCATGACAGCTCAAATTTCATATTATGACTTGAAAAAGCGAAATCATAGAATCATAGCATCATAAAATAATCTGGGTTGGAAGGAAACTTTGAGATCATGTGGTCCAACCATCAACCTAACTCTGATAAAAAAACAAACAAACAAATAAAAACAAGAATGACCCCATCACTAAACCACATCACTAGGCACTATGTCAACTCGTTTTTTAAATACCTCCGGGGATGGTGCCTTAGCCAAATCCCTCGGCAGCCCATTCCAAGGCTTAATAACCCTTTCTGTATAAATTTTTTTCCTCATATCCAATCTGAACGTTCCCTGACACAACTTGAAACCATTTCCTCGTCCTATTGCCTGTGACTTGGGAGAAGAGACCAACCCCCACCTCTCTACTACCAAGTAGTTGTAGAGAGCAATAAGGTCTCCCCTCAGCCTCCTCTTCTCCAGGCTGAAACACACCAGCTCCCTCAGCCTCTCCTCATAAGGCTTACTCTCCAGATCCCTCACCAGCTTTGTTACCCTTCTCTGGACGTGCTCCAGCACCTCAATGTCTTTTTTGTAGTAAGGTGCCCAAAACTGGACACAGTACTCGAGCTGGGGCCTCACCAGTGCCAAGTACAGGGGCATGATCACCTCCTGAGTCCTACTCACCATGTTGGTCTTGATATAGGCCAGGATGCTGTTGGCCTTCTTGATCACCTGGGCACACTGCGGGCTCATGGTCAACCGGCTGTTGACCAAAACCCCCAGGTCCCCTTCTGCCAGGCTGCTCTCCAGACACTCTTCCTCAAGCCTGTAGCACTGCATGGGGTTGTTTTGACCCAAGTGCAGGACCCAACACTTGGCCTTATTCAACCTCCTCCCACTGGCCTTGACCCATCAATCCAGCCTGGCCAGATCTCCTGCAAAGCCATTCAACCCTCAAGCAGGTCAACACTCCCACGTAACTCGGTGTCATCTGCAAACTTACTGAGGGTGCACTCGATCCCTTCATCCAGATCATTGATAAAGATATTAAAGAGAACTGGCCCCAGTATTGAGCCCTGAAGGACACCACTTGTGACTGGCTGCCCACTGGATTTAACTCCATTCACCACCACTCTCCGGGCCCAGCTCTCCAGCCAGTTTTAACTCGGTGGAGAGTACTCCCATCCAAGCCATGGTCAGTCAGTTTCTCCAGGAGGATACTGAGGGAGACTGTATCAAAGGCCTTACTAAAGTCCAGGTAAACATCCACAGACTCATCCACCACACCAGTCACTTTGTTATAGAAGGAGATTAGGTTTGTTAAGCTGGACCTGCCCCTCATGAACCCATGCTGGCTGGTCCTGATCACGTGGACATCCTTCATGCATTACAGAATGATCTGTTCCATGACCTTCCCAGGCACCAAGGTCAGACTGATAGGCCTGTAGTTCCCAGGATCATCCGTCTGACCCTTCTTGTGGATGGGCATCACATTTGCTAGACCAGTCAGCTGGAACCTCCCCAGTTTTCCACCACTGCTGGTAAATGATCGAAAGTGGATCAGCGAGCACTTGTGCCAGCTCCCTCAATATCTTCGGGTGGATCCCATCTGGCCCCATAGACTTGTTTATATCAAGGTGTTGGAGCAGGTCCCTCAACACTTCCCTTTGGATTACAGGATCTTCATTCTGCTCCCCAGCCCTATCTGCTATGTCAGAGGTCTGGGTACTCAGGGAATTATCTACTCTGTTACTAAAGAGTAAAGCAAAGAATGCATTTAAGTACCTCAGCCTTCTCGTCTTTTGTCACGATATGTCTCTCATGTTTTGTCACCTCTCACATTCATGGCTTGCTCCTGCACTTTTAAGACTTCTTCCTTGAAAAATGTCCAGCCTTCCTGGACTGTTTTCCCTTCAGGGCTGCCTCCCAAGGGACTCTTTTGAGCAGATTTTTGAAGAGACCAAAGTCTGCCCTCCAGAAGCCCATGATGACAGTCCTGTTGGCTCCCCTCCTTGCTTCTCTGAGAAATGAGAACTCTATTAATTCACGGTCACTGTGCCCAAGAAATAGGTTAACTGGAATGTGCTTTATCACATAATCATACACTCTGTCAAAGAACTCCACTAAATTTATTAAATATGACTTCTTGTTACAAGAGCCAGACTGACTTGTGGGTTTTTTTGTGGGACATACAGATGTAGATATGACAAGATATGAAAATGGCTGACACAGTCAGAAGTATAAGAGAAGAAAACAGCTATGGAAAAGACATTTTGGATACTCGAAAAGGAAAGATGAGAGGACAGAAAGGAGATGGGTGGACATCTTTCTCAAACAGTGAGAAACCTTTATCAGGGCCTGAATATTCAGTCTGTTTAAAGTAGGAAAAACAGAACACTGAATCAGCGTCCTGTATAAGCTGTCAGAGAGAGATCTGGGTAGGCAAGGAGGCATAAAATTTCTCCTGCATTGATAACAGTTTCTCTGACGTAGCTGAAATGTTATTTGGGGTTTTTTTTTGTTTGGTTGGTTCTTTTGGTTTTTTGGTGGTTTTTTTGGTGTAATAAAAGACAGAGTGTGATGTTTGTTGGTTTGTTTGATGTTTTATTTTTAACCTTAAAAAAAGTGGATGTACCATCAGAGGCTTTCTTAAAAATCATTCCTTGCATGCACAACTAATTGATGGGTCAGCTTTTTTGTCACTTACAATTAAATATACTTAAAAAGAAGTAATGATATGCATGGTGATCCTTTTTCCTCGATAAAACTGTACTATATATAATCATACAAACCTGTATGATCACTAATACCCTGTAGGAGTTTTGGTTTATTTGTTTTTTTTTTTAAATTTAAAATTCTTAGTGGTTTCTGTGTTCATGTGTAATTATTGTGAGGGTCATATACCTCTTAATGAAGCTCAGTTCAGTGCTGTAATATTGAAACAGATGCACTCATATAAAAGAAACTCTTTAATCTGGGCATAACAAATGATAACTCTGTTTCTTTATAATAAATCCACTTAAGATTAAATGGTACATCATCTTTCACTATTTTTGTCCATTATCTTCAATATATGAGTCAGCTTGAACTGAAACACGTTTCTGTATACCGTGTTCTGAAAAGTGTGGTGGATAAGGAAAAGCCAAGGTATCCAGCATGTGTTAATATAAATCCTGCTAGTCCTTTTGTAAACATATGGATTGTCATGCCTGTGTGTTGTGTTTGCTTATAGGCAAGATCACGTGAATACATACTGCCAAGTCAAAGTTTTTTCTGACTAGGACAGGTTTTATGTAACTTCAGAAGATTAACTGTTAAACTACCATGAAATGTTTGCAGGAAAATCAAAACAAAATAAAACAATTAAAAAAATGCTCCCTATTGGATCGTGTAATTGAATGTATACAGGATTTTTAAATAATCTAACAATGCAGAACAGATAATTAAACTATTTATTTTATTGTTGTTTTTCTTACAATAACAACAAAAAAGACACTTTTGTGAATGTCACTGACTTAAAAGTCTTGAGAAAAATAGCATAAATATTTTTTTTCTTGATTTATCAGATCAGTCGTTTGAATACTGCTAGGTAGCTGATGGAGTGGTTAGTTCAAAAATTAATATATATATATATATAATCTTTTTTTCCTACACACTAATCCATATTTTAGCAAAGTTATTCCACACAAATTCACAAGTTTAAGAAATTTAATAAGTTTTTTTTTCAGCCAGATGTAAATATTTGACAACATTATTAGATATTAATCCTTTTCCTTCTGCTACACTTAACCTTTTTACATAGCTTATGTTGCTTACAGAAAAACAATGGATTGTTGAAGATTAAACAAACATATCTCAGGGAATGTAGTGACAGTCCATGTGTAAAGTGAAAGGTGCCAGATAAGCAGGTTATGAAAGCAGAAGTCCCAGAATGAAACTTTCTGCAGGAGAATTCACACATAAATTACCACAAAGCAAATTTTTCATCATTGCACAATCAGCGCTCTTCCACACTGAACTCTTCCTATTGTTGAAAGAGTAACACTGTCTTGATAGATATTAATTCCAATGACTTATGAGGCAGGAGAAGATCCTGCATTTCTTTACCAACATCTGAAAGATCTAATCTCAATTCCACTGCATGTGTTGGGCACTGCCAAGGCTATATACATGCATTATGTTATTGATTCCGTCAAAAAAACTGTACCTTAAATGGGTTTTCTAATGTTAATTAATGCAAACTGATAGTGTGACAAAGACAGTTTAGTTTGAGTGGGATTTTGAAACTGAAACAAACGTCATAGGGTCTAAAATGAAGTCTATAAAATAAACAGATATAAAACATGAGGACAGCTGTAAGCCAACTACATTTCAGACAATGAAAATCACCAAGCCTATTAGTCCCTATATGTAATTCTCTGTTTATTACATTTTATATATACTTTAAATTAACAATTATTTACTTAGCAATAATTGTTGCTCTCTGATACCTATTGAACAGACCTATTGACACCAGAGATGCCAACTGTTACAAAGATACTTCAAAGCAGAAGTCTTTCAGAAATACTCTTTTCACTCTTACAGATAGAAAGCTAATAACATGATTTAAAATTAAAAGGATGAAAATTAGAAAGGATAACTCACTGAGAAGAGATCTGAAAGAAATTGAATGATCCTTCTTAAGGTACTAAGGGGTTTCTGTGTATTGCATTCACACTTTAATGATAAGATTAATAGAAATATCAATAGCTGCACAGTGAGAAGGATAAGATTAACCTCATCTGTCTAATTTTCTAACCTTGGTATTTGGACCCCCTCCACCATCAAAGGAAAGGAGCAAGCATCTCCAAAGGAACTTTTGCCATCTGATAAGGACAAGGTGACTCAACACTTGCAGTGCCTCTGTCTCTTCAGTCGTTGCAGGGGAAACCAGAATAATTTGCTTTTATTAGGCATTCATTTTAATCACTTCATAGTTACTGTGTAAGTTATTGTTTGCCTTGCTTATCTGATATCAAACTGAAGACATTCATGGGACATTTAGTCTAACTACACTAGAATTTCAGGAAGGAATATCCACATATAAAGCATATTTGTACCAGTGAAAAATGGAAAAGGCATTTCTTGTGTACTGGTTTTGGATGCAGTGCATTCATTTCCTTCATATTACTCATATGGGGCTACGTTTTAGATTTATGACCAAAACTGTTGAAAACACAGGGATGTTTTGATTATTGCTGAGAAGTGCTCACACTGCCTTGCCAGCAAGCAGGCTGGGGGTGCAGAAGAACTAGGAAGAAGATACAGCCAAGAAAGCTGACCCCAAATAACCAAACAGGTATTTCATAACGTATAATGTCTTACTTAATAATAAAAGTTGTAGAGAAGAAGAAAGAGGTAAATATTCAGAGTCATGGTGTTTGTTCTTCCAAGCAATCATTCCACATGAAGGACCCCTGCTTTCCTGGAGATGGCTGAATACCTGCCTGCTAGTGGTAAGCAGTGAATACCTTATTTTGCTTTGCTTGTAAAGCAGTTTTTGCTTTACCTATTAAACTGTCTTTATTTCAATGCACTTCCTGCTAGGGGTAAAGAGTGAATACCTTATTTCAATGCACTGCCTGGTAGTGGTAAGCAGTGAATACCTTATTTTGCTTTGCTTGTAAAGCAGTTTTTGCTTTACCTATTAAACTGTCTTTATTTCAATGCACAAGTTCTCTCACTTTTACCCTTATGATTCTCTTCCTTATCTTGCCGCAGGGGGAGTGAATGAGCAGCTGTGTGAGAGTGAGCTGCCGACTGCAGTTAAACTATGACATCTTGGAAAATAAGTTAGGAATATCACAAAGACATCCAATGTCTTTATAGCTTGTTTTCCAAACAGCTGCAATTACTTGTAAAGCCAACCTTTGTGTATGTATTACACAACTGTAATAAAGAGAAGTTTACTAGCAGCTGCTGATGGATAGAAAGATAGATATGTAATATATGGGGGGAAAACAATATAACCGCTGGCTGCTATATAGCAATCACTGGCTAGTAGTTACCTACATGAAGAAGTGGTTTTCTTGCTGTGCTAAGACTAAATCCAGGTTGAAAAAGATGAATAGTAATCATGGAATCATAGAACAAGTGGGATGGGACACTAAAGATCATTGAGTTCCAACACCATGCCTTTGGCAGGGACATCTCCCACTAGACTAGGTTGCTCAAAGCCCCATCCAACCTGGCCTTATATTCTAGTCAAATCTAATCTGTCCCTCAAGACAGAACAAATTCTTATGTTGATTGTGTAGTATTGACTCTCAAATGACATTTTGAACCTGTGGATTAATAAAGTTTGTTGGAGTTTCAAAGCTG
Organism: Nycticryphes semicollaris; assembly: GCA_013400055.1. Taxonomy (NCBI): domain Eukaryota; kingdom Metazoa; phylum Chordata; class Aves; order Charadriiformes; family Rostratulidae; genus Nycticryphes; species Nycticryphes semicollaris. The sequence goes on along the minus strand of VXBJ01003367.1, from coordinate 164,564 downwards.
TTTCAGTTAGAGTAAAACTTTGTTTGATTTTGTTACCATCTTGTAAAAAAAAATCAGTTTGTTAGTCTGTCTGGCTTGGTTTTGTGAGGTTCTGCAAGAACTTCAGTGTCCATGGCCTTTGTAGCTTTTGATACTCTGGTTGAACCTGGAAATTAGTACAATGGGTTATGCTAAGCTCTCACAAGAACTGGAATTTTAGCCTACAAAACCTGTCTGGAGTTAGGAGTCACCATTATCCATTGGATCTTAGGTGCATCCATCCTCTACTGAATAAAACCAGATTCTTATGGATGATGGAAAGGTGAAAGACTCATAATATTGTAACGCTTTCCAGTGCTTTCAAAATAAACAGTGTCTTGAGGAATGGAGTTTTGCTGTTTGTCCAGATCAGCAACATTTCAGTTACCTCCTCTGTACATACAAAAACATAGTCCAATAACAGTTCTTAATCCACTGCAAATAGTACCTGTGCATATAAAACCAAGATATACAGTAGAGGACCAATTGGATCACTTTCTAGTTGTACCTAGAGGATTAAATTAGAATTAGGAATAGAGTGATACTATTTTGCTGATTGTACTCCTTGGAGTATAAAAAAAGGATTATTGAGCAAAAAGGCTGGGATTAGGTTTGCCTTTTAAGAATGTCTTTTGAGTGTGTGGACAGTCATAGCTTTCTGGACATGTCTGGGGGGGGGTAAACCCATCTGTTCACCACTGACTGTCACTCTCAGCAACTGATAAACACCCGTCATCAAGACCTACTTAAATTTGGTTAAAATGATCTTTATTATCTTAAAACATTTTAAAAATTGAAAGTTTTGCTAATATGACTACATTTAACTGCATTCTGTTACAGAATAGTCACAGAAATATTTTTGAAGGCATACAGAGTTATAGAGGCAGAGGATAGCCTCCTGTAGATAGGCATTTTCTGTCTATCCCCAAATAGGTCATTGTTCTTTGGTGCATTTGCAGGATTCATATACGTCTGCAGGTGTACCTTTTTGCCAATATCTATACATTCTGAACATTATTAGTAGATTCTCAGCAAACACAACTCAGGGAATGGTCATTTCTGTTTGCTTCATTGTCATTACTTTTTGATTATTGATGTTCCCTTTCCTTCCTAACTCTCCAACCCCACTTGCAATGCATGAGAAAATCCAATACTTTTCTCAGGCTTCTACATGCAATTGATTTTTAAGTAGTGTTTGTACACATTCTGACAAAATGCAAAGTAAAATATTTTTAAATCTTCTCAAAGTAGAACAGCATATTAAAAATGTTTATTCAATTCTTTGCTTAACCTAAAAAAAATTGCAGTGAGTGTTAGTTCTTTATGGTTAATATGTTTTTAATTCATTCAAGCAATCATGTTTACTGTATCATTTGGTAAAATAGAGATTTATGTTTACTTTCATCACCACAGAAAAGAGAGATCTATAAAGGTAATAAATCTTTAAGTGCTTCATAACCTTACACGGTCTTTATAGGTTGAAAGATAATCAATAATCATGACAGAAAAACTGCATACAATTCATCTTTCAAATCAGCTTGCTTATTTATGCCACAATGCCAGTAGATGAGAATGTAAATGCCATGATCAATTTTCCTTATAAAACTACCTGGACTTGAAAGGCTATTTATAAAAATTACTTTCCTAAGCACAATTAACACTGGATGAATCTCCCATGTTCACTACACTTCACATGCTGTCAGATTGCACCATCCAATTACATAGTGCTTGCTCTTTAGTGCAAAGTACTTTTGACTGAAAATTTAGCTGCATTTATACATTTATTTTGACAGTGTTTTCTAATTCATTAATGTGAGTGAGTGCTACTGAGAGTTTCTCTACCCAGCGTAATCAATTATCGTTGAATAATTCAATAGGTTGAATTTTATTTTAAATAAGCAGTTTTTAGTTTCTGAAATTACTATATCCCAATGTGTCAGGATGTTCTTGCTGAATCAGTGTGCTTGAGCTCAGACAGCCTCCAAGACGTTTGTTGTCCCAGTGACATCCTTCACCGTATCACTTCAGGAAATACAAAGAACCAAGCAGTCAGAAATTTAAATTTATCCATACAAGTATAATTTCAGACAGGACACTCTGAATCAGGGTTTTTATTTTCATTAGTATTTTTTTACTGTCGTTCATTCTGGCCTGTAAATACAAACCAAGTGTAATGCATATAGTGTTGAAAATTACTTCTGCATTTTTTCTTTTTTTCCCTTGAAATTACAGAGAACTATATTGACAGCACGACATGAAAAGTCACTCTGTAGTTCTCACTTGGGAAGAGGAATTTGCTTTAGCTACTTAAAACTCTCATTGCCTGAAGGTATTGCAGTTTTGGCCTAATACTGCTACTCCATCTAAAGTAAAACTTCTGCCACTGTGATTAGTGAGCTGCTGAACAGCTGAATTTTGACTTAATTTTAACCAGAAAAATGGCCATTCCCATTGGGTATGGGCACACTTATTAATTGTGCCTGAACTAGTAAAAGGAAAACTGACAGAGAAACCTGATTTACAAAAATCAAAATTTGGTTCAGAATGAGACTGTCAGGTACACAAATTGCAGAATAATTATGTTCTGCCTGTCACATTCTATACTGAATAGTTCAAAAGACAATGTAATTAACTTTTAAAATATTTGTGTTCTGTTTTTTGTTTAATAGAGTGTGTAAGAAGACAAGCAGTTTGCCATTCCAAGTGTTGAAGCACATAGCATTAAACTATTTAGGAGTGTTGCCTTAAATCAAAAAAATGTTTAGCTTCATGTGCAATGAAATATATACTTAATACACTTCCTGGTTTTATAGTTTCTCACTCTAGAGTTCATACTATATGTATAATAAATTACAGAGAGTGAAATATAGAAAAACATAACCTTAACAGATGGAACTAATTTGAGATATTAATTTAATACATATTTGTTCAGAGTTTAATAATGCATGCTGTGTACGTCAGAGACTGGATTGGTGCATGCAAATAAACCTAGTCATGAGATTGTATATTCTGGCGTATACTATTTTATTATTAATTTATTATAGATTATTAGTGCATTTAGGGAGGGGGGAAAAAAAGGAAATTGGAACAACATGTGAAAAACCTGCTGATGAAGAGAAGTTTATTTGAGACTGTATTCAAATACCAATGTTTTTATCAGCTGATCTCAATTCCAATAGACATCATTGTGTTTTAAATAAATGACAGTAATAAATAAGTAACTACCATGGACACTAAATTGAAGTTTTTTGAAACTTTATATAATATTTTTCCTGTTTGAGATACATGTAGTACTCATATTTCCATCCAAAATTAAATTAAATGTAAGACTGTTCAAAAACTTGATATCTCTGGCTAGAGTGCATTCCACTAGATATTAGTGGAGAGGAGATATGTGTTACTAAACAAGACACAAAATAGCTCATACATCCTGGGTCAACCTTCCTACAAGGACATGAGAGATGAAGGGTTTTGAAACAAGTTAGAGTCTTTAATTAAGGTAGGCAGTCTGCACCCAGAAACAAAGATCCACATGCATATATGAAAATAAACTAAATTTTGTAAATTATGCTAATCAAAACATCAATTGTTCTTCTTAACTGGGATACACAAAACATCCCAGCTTCATTTTAGCTCTCATGACAAAAGGGAAAAACTATTATAAGCTCCGAGGCTGGTATTTTCACAATCTGCATCTAGATATGTCCGTTAGTACATAATGTACTTAGATTCCTCCTTCTACTTAGCCAAAATGGTACCTGTTCAAAATATATGACAGCAACCTTTTATTTTTTAAACAAATGCTTGGATACTGATGGGGAAGTGGAGGAAGAGGACTGGTCCACCTCGGTTCTTATCATGGTGTGAAGCTGAGTCATCTGAGGTTTGCCCTGTATCCAGATGCAGTAGCCTTGGAGTAAGTTGTGTAAAGTAGCACAAAATGCAACCAGATAACGTAGTGGGAGATGGATCTCCAATTTTTGCTGGAGTTCAGCAGATTTGAACATTAAGTCTTTTAGGTTCCTTTGAAAATTGCAGTGCAAGTACTTCGATTGCTTAGCTAGAACCCACACCAACATTTAAACAAAAAAGTTATGGTTTTCCTTGTGTCTTGCAAATTTTCACTTTTACTATGACCTAGACTAGCACAGTACAGGAGTTTTTGCCTAATCTAGAAAACATAAGGCTGGTCAGAAACCTATTTTTTAACCATATATTTCCAAATGCTCTTCAGTTGTTTTTTTTTCAGTGGCTTTTCAGTTGCAGTTGTGAAGCAGGTTCAGGGAAGCTTTTGTCACAAAACACCGGAGCATTTAAAAAGCATTAAGCAAACCTCAAAACAACCTAGAGAAGTCCATAGTAAATGTTAATGTACTGGTTTGCAAATACAGAAAGAGAAGTACAAAGTTTGTGCTTAGGTCTCATAACCAATGAAATGTCTAAATGAGAGTAAGTATTTTAATTTTGTAAACAAATTTTAACAGAGGATTTTTTTGTTTGAACACTATTCCAAATTATTCTAAAACTCCAATTAAGAATTAGAATATCCAGATATTTGTAATAATGCTTATAATGTATTGTCTTGCTTCTGGACTGTATTGAGTATTTTTATTGTAGGATAACTTAACATGGGAAAAGTTGTTAAAAAGTGAGTTCAGAAGGAACTTAAATAAAATAAGTTTTATTTATCAGAAAACATTCTGATTAATTCCACTTTTGCTTTGGTTGTGCAAGCAGAGCAGGGATAGATTAATAACAGTACTGATGGCTAGTAGAACTTTTTCATTTTATATTGCTTTCTGTGGTATAGGCAATGTAAGAAGTACTAAATCTTGCAATAATATTACTACTCCACTGGGCTTCAATCTTCCTTCAGTGGTGGCTAAAACAACACTCATTTTAGGTCATCTGATATGGCCAAGTCCTCTTCAATACCCAATAATCTGTAGTCCTCTAGGTAGTACTGTGATATGATAAATGTCCTTTCTCAACAGTCTTACTATGTTATATCAGTAGGGAAATGTTTTAATAAGCTCAATAAAATGTCAAAATTTAGTAATTATTTGAATATGAAAAATGTTTTCATTATATAAAAATTGCTTTACTCTACAGGGTGAGATATTGTGTACATCTTATAATGCAAAGCTGGACTACCCAATAGTTCAGGTTAATTAGCAAACCAATGTATAAAAAAAAAATCACAGTATGCCAGAAATTTAGTATGCCAAAATGAAAAGTTATATAGAAAAGAAATTTATTAATTCTGCATAAAACTCAGTGGATTATTCAGTGACATAGTTTATGGCATTTTACACCATTAAATATGCCATAACATGAAATTTGGTGCACACTCATGGAACACTTAGAGTCATGCTTAATTATGTGCAGAAGTACAGTCCTACTGAGCTGAGACCATAATGAAACTGTTTTTTAAATTTACTGTCTAAACAGACAAATAGAACATCCAAAGGATCTGAAAATGTTGTCTGTGCTGTTCAGAGCATAGAAAATATGAAATATTGTCACATTATTATTGCTTATAATGAAATAGAAAAAAAATGCAGATGAACATAGTGTCTTCTTCCCTAGGAGCCTGCTTTAGGTTGTTTTGAAATATCTGTTTGGGTTTTTTTAAATTAAAAGGAATGATTGATGAGAAAATAGGATTATTCATTTACTTGTACATGAAAGGGCTTAAAGAATCATTTTACAACTTAGAATAGCAGTATTTATTGAAGTACTTAGTATTTGGGTTTTGGGGGTCACTACTCATTCAAATAGTGGTCAGTTACTTTCCACTTCACAACATGAATTTGCATAGTATCATAGGTTGTACTGGAATGAGAGCTGGTTACTTGAACAGTTTTTTACACTGAAGTGCTCTAAAATCATTATATATTGTTAAGTCTTAATTATTCAAGTTAAAAGCAGGAACTACTACTATAAATCAACATGAGAAATTTCCCCATGGTGGTGAACTAGCCAAGTATTCTCTGATCACACTGAATAAAATATGAGGTAGTGGTGTAAAGTTTAATCGTCCTATTTCCTCAATTTCCCTCTTTCCTTTCAGCAGCAGCCACTGGGGGAACGACTCACTTTTCTACTTTGTAGAAAGATCATGCTAAGGATTTTCTGAGCTCTTTTAATTACTGAATTTAAGATAGAGATGCCAAAGGACCCACTGAGCAACAATAAAGGATAATGACCTACGGATGGAATATTGAAAAGTGTTCATCTCGGTAGAACAAAGTAGAATAAAACAGAACAAATGGCAAGTAAAATTGAAAACGCAGAAGAAAGGAGGGTGAGTTGTATAGATTTGAAAAGCAATCTATAGCTGCAAATAAGAAACTATGCATTAAATCCATTTTTAGCTCTTTTGAGGAATCTAAAGTCACAAGGGTAGTTCAGAGTACTGTACATACTTAATAGATTATTGATTTTTGAAGAAAAGATGGTAAGACAATTTCTATATATAGCTGAGGTATCAAATTCACATATCTGATTAAAACCTGAGCAAAACTTTTGTAATCTTGCAAAAAGACATTGAAGCAGTTGGAAAAATTTTTGAGAAAATGAGTGGTAATTCAGTATTTTGGTCATCTTTGCTACCTCACCCTTCCTGCAAAACCTGGAACCTTGGCTTCCGGTTATCACTTGTAGTATCAAGGCTAATAATTCAAGGAAGAGCAGGTGTTAGAAATTTGTGAGGTAGTAATGCATCGCAATTTCAAACCTGTTTCTTGAGTTGGAGGGGAAATTAACAAACCTTTAAGTTGATATTATAAAATACAGGGTCTGGAAAGATGTAGTGCCAAAAGTCAGAAGGCCAATACGGACATTTTTGTTAATGTTATGTACAAAGAATTCAAGATTTTGAGATGGAGCTATTCTAATACTATTATGCAGCAATATTAATGATATTTCTGCCGATATGAGACACAAGTATTCTATGATTCTGTAATTCTGTGATTCCTTGAACATGAAGCAAATGGAAGCTTAGAAGTAAATAGGCAAGATAACATGATAATTCCTTTTAAGGCAAATTATTGAAAGATTCATGGCCCAAATGTAGCTTATGCAACACTGACATTCCTCTAGACACTATGAGTTGCTACTGTGATTTTTTATTATGCAGCTTAGTTTCTACTACAAAATATGGCTAACTGCACAAATGACTTGAAAAAAAATCTGTTCAAGGGTTCTAAATATGGAAGTGCCTAAGCAACAAATTTCTGAAGTTTAGGAGATTATTCTGGGAAAGAATACTCTCCAGAATAATTTATTATTCACAATCCTGAATATACATTATTGGCTACAGTCTTAAATAGGTGTCAAGACTAGAATAACCTTTGATTTAACACACTTTGTCAAGTTTACAATTAAAAGAATGTATTTTGTAAAGATAACTTGAGATCATAGTCACCCTTTTTGATTTTTTTCTCTGAGTATGACTCAAAATGGATAATATCAAACACACAGAGACATATTTGAGCTAATAACTTATATTTAATTTTAGCATATCTTCCGAAAAGCAACTAATTTAATTTCAGAAGCCCAACAATTTATTCTGGTTTCACTGTGTTTAAATTGGTGGCTAGAGTAGCTGTCTAGCGAGACGATGACCCAATATACCCAGTTCTTTCAAGGAAGTTTTAGCACTTCTCTTCTTCTGCTGAGTAGTCTTGTGTTTACTTTGTTAAATAGGTACTCAGATTTGTTTTCAAAGGGGTGTTTTTTAAACAGAAAAGTGACAAAACCAGCATTCTGTTTCAAATTATTTCTCTTAATTTCTTCTACATAAGCTTTTCCGGTAGATGTTTCCCTGGACATTTTGAACATTCATTTTTATTTGTGATGCTAGTTACTTTGTGTGCTTAATTATATGGAAATGTCAAACCCAAATGAATGATAATCATGTAGATCAATGGTATTCAACTTTCTCAGCCAGCAATCTACTCTCGGTCCTTACAATTTCCTGCAGATAACTGAATGATGTTATCCTTCAATTTATAAATTAGAACACTGCCTAAGCTACTTAGTCCCATTTGACTAGGTGTGAACCTCTTCCTGTGGCCTCATGTAATATATTTTCAGAATTGTTGTTTATGATGCTCTCTTCCATATCCTGGAACTGAAGTGCTGTAACAAGAATTTTGCACTGATTTTATAAATATGTGTTAATAGCTTGGTGTAGAATAAGTTTAGATATAAATGCATTTCACAGGGAGGTTTAAATCTAACTGTAATCTCTAATTTATCTCCTCAATTGAAATTTATGTTATTTTGATGGATTTCACACTAAGTTAAATGTTTGCAGCCAACTGTTGCAGACAGACTGTGAGACTGTCTACACATCTCAACTTCATAACTTGCTGAGATTGCTTGAATCTGTTGAAGTTTAGCTTTGTCATTTTTCTCACACATTAAATTTGGCACCACTTTAGCATCTTTTTTTCTCTTTTGGCAGAGCCATACCTTTTCACTTTAAATCTTTTCCTGTGTTAATGGCATGATGCAGAACATGATAATACCAAAATATTTGTGCCTCCATCATTGAACCCCTTATATGGAAGAAGGCTCTGAGAAGATAGACATAGAGGTGTATTCATGAGGCTCAGGGAAGAATGTCAGCAGTGACTGAACACAGCTGTCAGAAAGCAAGCTGAATTTATTACAACACAAAGGGGACTGAAAGGTGGCCCTTGGTCTGAATAAACAGCTAGCCAACTAGTGATATCAGTGGAGTGGATCAACTGACTTTATCTGGTCAGTGAATTAACCTGTTACATCACCTAATTGTAGCTGTTAATCCCTGAGCTAATAGAAAGACAGAAAGTGACTTAACTGGAACAGCAGGGTGTGAGTGTATGTGCATAAGTGACTCAGCTCAGCAGAGCCCAAAAATGGAACAAACCCCAAAAGAACACTGAAAAGTAAAGAAAAATGGGATTCGTCTGGTTTCAACTCACACACTCCTCTGTGGTGTCTGGAGACACCTAGTACCATGATAATGGGCATATCAGAGAGACTGGAAATGAGCATAGTATTTGTGTTGTGATTCTACTTACAATTGTATGAAATATAACAAATTTCAGTGTAAAATTTTGAAATTATGACATACTGTTGTTATTTTTAATAGCATTACTCTCCGTAGTTGACAATTTTTTTCTGATATTCATCAATATATATCTAGGTCTACCTCTGTGTCTTATGATTGCAAATTTTCTCTCATTTTGAAGTGAACAGCAAAGCATATTCTTCTGTGGAAAGCTGGTTCAAAACAATTGAGACTATCAAGGTAGTTAATAAAAGTGGTAAAAATAAGTTTTCTCAGTAAGATCTCCAAATCCAGTGACTACAGTTAGTAATATAGTAACCTCAGAGATGAGTCCTACAAATTTGGAGGCATATTTTCATTATCTTAAAAAACAATTGACAGAATGCTAGAATTGCTAGTTTAGCTATATAAAAATATCTATCCTTCATTAAAATGTAGTCTATACAAAATAAATAGTGAGAAAACTGTACTTTATTAAATTAGAGATATATAATTACTTGCAATTTTACACAAGACAAAGATTTGTCAGTTTGAATTATTGCTATTTTTCCCATATGTTACACATTTCCTACAATGTGTGTGCTTGTTTGCTTTCTTTTTATTTATTATTTGGCGTGGTCCTTTTCTTTTTCTAACTTAGTAAGCAAATCTTAAATGTCAATCCAGGTTATTATACATAAATTAATTACCACACAGAATATCACACAGCACCCACTGTACCAATCTGCAAGCACACACAGATTAGGAAATTGTATCAGAGCATACAGTGTCAGTTCCTCAAGCTCTTCAGGGCTTGGTGAGGGGACAGGATAGATCTTTTCCTTTTTCTGAACATATGCCAACAGGAGTTTTAAAACCATTAAGTTACCTTTGATTTGGAAAAAAAACAAAACAAAACAAAAAAAATTTTTTTTTTTTAAATACAGAAATCTCAAAGTAATCAGAAATGATAGAACAGAAAAAAAAATTACAAAAAACAAAAAACAACAAAAACTGGATACAGTACTTGAGCTGGGGCCTCATCATATTTTAACGAAAACTAAAACATCTCTTCCAGAATTTGACTCTTTGTTCCTAAGATCTTTCAGATCTCAAGGGGATACAAGCTAATTAAAATTACTAGTTTTCATAAAAATATATTACATGGAATAATGTTCCAAAAGAACATTTCATATTCTTTATACATGCATAAAATACGTAATACAGCTTTTAATTCTCTTTCTCACTGTTGACATTTAAGAGTGCAGATCAGCTCATGGATAAGGCTACAATCTTTGTAGTGTTTTTGATAAGTTGTTCCATTAAATCTGTGAAATTAAATCATTTTACAATAAATATACTTCAAAAGACTCATTAAGGATTAGATCATAAACCTTTCACTCTCTTTGGTATAAGGATGTTTGAGTTGAGTCCCATTAAATCGAGTTATTGTTTTAGTAACACTGTATAAGTACTATTATTATCATCAGTTGTTTCAAATAACCACAATAATGCTATTTTTTTCTAAATAAAAATAAAGAAAAAAATTAGAATTATCAAAACAAATGTTGTGACTTAAAAGAATTAAAAGAGTGTTTCTTGTTAGCTGTCCCAGGAGAAGGGTAATATATCCACAGGGTTATGGAATTTGGTTTGGCAGCAGGTCCCTTATTTCTAACATTTTCTGATAAACATATATAAACCTATATAACTTAAAAAGATGACTGTTTATTTAATATCATAAGGATAAGGCTATAAGATGTAAATTATAGACACATTCTTATGTACTTTCTTTGAATGAATCAAAATGGAAGTTGTCTTACATTTAAACATAGAATGGTTCCAATGAAAAAAGCTATTGCTCTGTACTATGTAACCTAGTAATAAGTTTTCTGAAAGCTCAGAGAACTCATTTTCTAGCACTGTACCAAAACACAAAAGAAAAAGATACCACTAAGTAAAAGTGTCTCAGCAACTTGTGTACAGGACATAAGAATAACGCTAGATCTCTGTGCCCTTTTTCTTGGCACTGGGAATTACATTGGGATATCCCAAACCAACTAAGTCTCTGTATCTATCTTCTTATAAGGATAAAAGAAAAAACAATGGACCTTCTCTTTCTCAGTGGTGTTGAATGAATACAGCAGTAAGAAGACACTTCTGCTTATCCACAGAATTTTTTTTCGGTAAGAAAGAATTTTTTACAGTAAAAATGTAAAATGTAAGTGTTCTAGATGGATGACAATTTATTTTATTTTTTTTTATCTACTAACAGTGGTTAATTCAAACTGTCTTTGAAAGGGAGGAAAAATCTATATAACAATCAGAATGAAACGAATAATACTATGGTGAGGAAAAAAAGCCCCACTATATAATACTCTAGTCCATATAATGTCAATTTCTAGAGGGAATAGTTTAGTGCAAATTCTTAAAGCCATAACTATTCTCCAAAACCAGAAGAAAGCATATTATCAAATATGTGTATAATGTATTTTAAATACTTTTAAATAAGTGAGTGGCTTTTTATAATGAAACAGTACTATCGTTTTTATAAGCCAACACATCATGGTTTAGTCTTTTATACTCAATAGTGTCAGTCAAGACGCTTGTTGAAATGTCAGTCTGAATAGACATGTTATTTATCTTTCCTTCTGAAATGTTGTGGGGTAACTTTGCTTGTGGGGTTTTTCTCTGTTTGTTGGTCTGGTTGAATTTTTCTTGTTTTTCTTAAGGGTTCCAGTGGGCGTTTTTGGAGGGTCAGTTAGCTGCTGCATTGCATCCCTAAAACAATGCCTTTACGTATCAGGTAGAAAATCTATTTTATACACACAATTCAAACACATTTTCAGGATCATTTGGAATTAATTATAAAATCAAAGAATAATAATATACATTGACTATTCTCACAGATCACATATATTGTATCCCTGTATTTGATAACTTGTTGGCTTTCCTTTGTAAATATTGGAAAAAATTATTGATTAAAATTATATTCTTTTTATGTCAATTCCTCTGTGCCTTCTTTCTTGTCCTTTTCCACTGCTAGGCGTATCCACCCATCAACAGGGTCTGTGATGTTTAAAGGTTTATTTGTTCTTTTTTGCTTATTTTCAGGTTGAAGACATAAACCTAACTTTGTAACATACTAAACGTGTCCAAGGAAGCTACTATAATCACACGGCATCACTTCTTCACAACTGAACATCATTCAGTTGAAGGTGAGAAATAAGCAACAGAAGGAGAGGAGCATAGATTTTGTTTACATGCAAATGTTCTCCATAATAAACAACAAGGAAAGAGAATTGCACAGTATATGTTCTAAAGTAACTTTCAATTATTTTTGAAGTTTTTCATGTGTCATAGGTGGATCCTTAAAATGCCTGTTGCTGACAATTAACTCTGTACAAAGGATTTAGCTGAAAAGACCTCATAGACTAAGTTACAGATTGAAAAGAATTTCACAGGAGAAGTAAAAGAGAGTGAGCCAAGTTAATTTAAATGCCAGAGAATAATTACAAGTACGTATTAAAACTGGCAGTATGCTGAAGAGACAGTCATTCAACTGTAGGGTTGAAAAAGACGTCTCCTGCATTTCCACGGCCAAATTTTCATGGCTCAATCAGGAATCAAATTATTCCAGGTAATTCCAGTGAAAGATGAAAACAGCAAAAGTTTTATCTAAATTCAGCCCCAGTTTCCAAGTGGAGAGAAACTGCACTACCTTTCAAAGCGTAACTCACTCAACCCTCAAAGAGAAAGGCAGTCTCAGGAGAAGAGCTCTTAGAGTGACATTCAGGGGATCTACAGCAGTGAAGGGCACACTTTCTACAGGTACAGCTTTTGGAAAATGCTTAGCAAATTTTACAGCTGCCTCATCACAACAGAAGTCTCTAGACAGAATAAGCATCACCAAAACCTCTTGCCCATCTTCAGGGTGAACAGCCCTTAAAGACGCAAGATACAGGGCTGGTGCAAGGAGTAAAATTTATTCACGTTTAAAACAGCTTCTTTGAATTTGGAATAATCTGCCAAAATGACAAACAGAACATTTCTTAGTGAGAACAAATTAATCTTGTACAAATTTTAATCAGGAAGACATAACCAGCTCAGACACTGTAATATATTTTTTTAGAACTCTGTTCATATGAAAGTGGTGTGGTTGAGGGACTTGCTTTTAATATTTTCCTGCACTCCTAATTATTGCACAGAATGTTAAAGTAGATCTCAGCCTTCCTCTTCTTTAGTTCAAATAAAGGAAAAATTTAAAATTTATAGATGCAAGTGCTTCTGGGGAAAATTAACTCAGCTTTGGAAAGAATGATATTGAATCTTCAGCGAAGATTCACATTAAAAAAATAGTATTTGGGTTGTTTAAACAAATTTCCTAATTTTGGGGGTTTTTTTTCATAAAAAGAAGTAAAGAAACAAAGAAAAGCTTATTTTCTATTCAACAGTCTCCCCAGAATGTTGAGCAGTAGTGTTGGACCTTAAAAGTTTGGTTTTTTTTATAAGGCCTTACCACACAAATGCACTTCAGAATCACATTGCATTTGAAAAACATTTTATGACCCCCTCCCATCGCCATCTCTGAAAGATGCCAATGATGTCTGCATGAGAACAAGTGAAATGCCCTTTGATTTTTAACATAGCTGAAGTGAACAAGCTATATGTTTATGAAGCACACATCCATGAGGACAGGATGGTTACATATCAATTTACTCTGTCAGTTTTATACTTCATTATCTCACTGGGAGGTCACACAATGGATGACAGGTCAATCCTTTAAGGCTACCTGTCAGTAGAAGTCCCACTGAAACTGGAGACTAAAGTAGATGAGCAAACTGACACAATTTCTTTTCTGACCTACTAGTTTTCTGCATCCTTGGGACACTGAATACTTCTGATTCAACAGTGGCAATATTCCCATATTCATAAATCTATTAATTTTCTCTCTCTAGATTTGCAATGCATAACATCAATGTACCACAGTGCTACTGTGATTCTAAAGATACGTGATACTGAACATTACCATAGATTTCAAACACTGACGTTAGTCAAGTGTACAACTCTATACTGTCTAACCCTGCTTTGATGCCAGAACTGCGTCCAACCCTTCCCTGAGCTTTTTCTATAGGTTTTGTGATTCAGGAAGTGGGAGGAGCAGATGGAAAGGGATTGGACTCTCCTTTCCGTTCCTGAAGTGCTGCTTGTCTCTTATGCTAGTAGGTGAGGAATTCCCATGCTGAGCTGCTGCACGTGCAAAAAATGGAACACCAGCACTTCCATGAAGTGAAGACATCAAACATGGGAGGAACATCTCCTGCAGTGATGGAAGTCACCTGCAGAGACAGAATTCACTTTTCATGAAGCTTGTTTGTGATGTGTCATAGTCACTCAGTTAAAGCTATTGCTCAGATAATTTTGTTAAACCACTTCAGACTGGGAAATAAGATTTTTGGTGAAATATTGGGGAGGATCTAAATCATGTTCTGATTTGAATTATTTTCTGATTTAAAACAGAAAGTCTATTAAAACTACTAACACTAGGACTAGGTTTTAAAATATCAATACATTATGCTATGGCCTAGTTGCTATTAGCTCTCTGCAACACTATTCTTGCTAACCTGAAAATGTGTGAGATGTATTCTCACACCAATTACTGGTATTCAAGGTGTTAACTCCCAATGCATGCACTGAGAATCTATACTGAAGAGAATTAGGGTAATAATTATATATAGATCAGGAGATCCAGGCATTAAACAATTTTACTATGATAAGCTAATGACTACATTTGTGTAACTGAAGTTGTTCTTCCTTCTCTCATCCTTCTATTCCACCTTTTTTATTTGCTACATACATAACTGATTAAAAAAAAAACAAACCTGCTTATAGTTTTTAAAGACAAACTAGATTACATTTATTCCCTTTTTATATACTGTCAAAACAAAAAAATGTCTAAAAATACTATAGGTTATTCCATGGGCAAACTTATCAATAGGAAGCCTGGACACACGTTTTTTTTCTGGCAGTTTATGTAGTACTGATATTAGTCTTTAAGTTCTAACATCATAAATACAGAGAACATTTATTTCCTGTACTGCTTCCTTGCCTGTGTTTATCTTGTCCCTGGCAGAAAATTGACAATCTGAGATTAAAAAGTGCACAAGATTTCTTATGAAGATAAGTATAGTTGTAAATGGAGGTATACAGGCTTCAGTGAACTGCTACGGCCTGAAATGTAATGCTATTTTCTACATTACTACTCTGTTCGCTATACATATTCTTAAATCTTATATCTAAGAGCTTGTCATTACTGCTTTTACTGAAATAGCTGATGTTTTTCACATTTTCAATGCATTCTTACTCTGAATCCCTCTCCAAAGGGAAAACAGTGCATTACACAAAGTGTTTTGTTCTAGTAGGAATGTCTTTGCTGTTGTTTTGTTTTTAACTTGCCTTTCAATGTACTGCTCAGAAAAGTAACCCTGAAATCAAATGCAGTGCTGTGATCAGAGCTGTGCCTCCAACTCATACTGCCACCCAAGACCAAAAGGTCTACTTTTGACAACAATAATCTCTGTCTTTTGTTATTTGCTATCCATTAGTTCCTCCCACTAAATAAACAATCATGGTTGCATCACTTTCTACATAATTTGTCATAATTAACAACTCATAATCATATGAGGTTAAACACTTGCAGTGCAAAATCAGTGGGAGAATACTTAATGGAGATATGTAAAATGATAACAAAGTAACATTTTGCAAAATAAAATTATTCTCTAACAGTTCTCATTTTGAACTTGATATTGCTGGTTTGCATAAAATCTAGATCTTGCTATGTTCTGGTCGAGGTAACTGTCAAAAGTATAAAAAACGAACAGTTAAAGTCGATCTTTAATGACAAAAACAATATACTATGTGTTTTAAAAAGATTCCTTTTCCGATTCTTGGAAGTGCCAAAATGTTATGTAAAAAATTGCCCTACTTCAGATAACAGTAGAAAACATACCCTATAATGAGTCATTTAGTTGTTATATTTGGAAATATTTTCCTTGTTTAGAATGTACCTAACTTCTGTAGAATATACATAACCTCTGTTAATTTATTCTTTAACATAACCAGCCAATCATTTTTACTTTTATTAATGACTCCAAATTGAATTGTGAAATGCTTAATATCAAATAATTGAAAACATGGATTGATTCAGCAAAGCAATTAAGTATGGTCTTAAATCTTTACGTTTTTGAAAGGCTTTAATGCTGATGCTGAACATTAAGCAAATGCCAAATTCTTGGCAGAATTAAGTCTATATGTTTGAAATTCTTCCTCTTTTTTCCACATGCAAATATTCACTTCTATGGTTATTTTTCAATATTTGTTCTTGGCTACGTCTGATCAGCTGATATAAGAGGTTTTCTTAGATAACTATTATAGAATGGTAAAAATGTACATTCTCACGAACATGTTCTGCTCCAGAGTCAAATTCTGCATGTGTAGTTTTGAAATCAGCTTTTTGAGCAAATTCTTAGTTCCAGTGTGAAAAACAAAAACATATGAAAAATATAATTGATAACTTACACTTTAATATAAATTATAGTCTATATTTTTACCTGATTTTTTCAATCAAGTTCTAATTTCACTAGACTGTGTGAATGTGATACTATCTTGAAATACATGAATGCTCTTATTGAAGACGGGCATTTAAAATTATGCATACACATTAGTGTTAGCTGCCTGTTCTACTATAGCTTCAAAAAGTCCAGAACTGTTTCTGAAATTGTTTTTTAATCACCATAATATGCAGAAGCTCATTCACTGCAATGCTACTGAGAGACATAAAAGGTGATCTTCCATCCACTTGAATATACATTGTTCCCCAGTAATATCTTAGCCCTTAGTCTTAAACTTTATCACTGTCACGTTTATCACTATCATACTGCACAAATGATCTCTGTGTCCTTTATGCAAATGCCAAGCTTTACAAATGTTCATTACTCTCAGATACTGGAGGAAAAAATAAACCTATAACTATAAAAATAAACCTATCCTACTTTATAGTTTGTCACATAATAACATTATAACCTAGGAAAAATCCATTGCTGATCTCTCTGGATATTAATTAGTTGTCCTAACTTAGTTGAAGTACTTTCATATGATGCTATCTGTTCATGAAGTGGAAAAAAAAAAAAAAAAAAAACATGAAGGAGGATAGCACTTAAAAAAGAAATCCCATGATTTTTATCTCAGTAACTTCAGTGAGGTTCTTCTTTAAGCCAATAACACCGATACCCAGGTCAGTAGTCAGTGAGTTCAGAAGTACAAGTTCTGTTCACAACAATGCAGTTAACCTGATGAACATCATGAAGTAAATCCCATCAGCTCCCAGTTGCTTATTTCTAAATGAAGACTTTAACATTTATATTTTTGTAGAGTACTTTGATAAATGCAAAACACCTTAAAAAAACAACTGGTGTTAGATTTTTTGGGGGAACTATATATAACTATCTTAAACAGAACAAATGTGAGCAAATATAAGAATTATGAACTTTTTCATACATAATTGCTGACAACAGTGTGCATCTCATCCATCATACTAAGCTATGACTGCATTTGATTAATTTAATATAGTGTTAATGCAATATGGGAGAGGTAACACTCATTCATCATATTGTATTATAGCAGTAATAGAGTAGTATTGTATTAGACTGATGTAATAAACTTCTTAATAGAAGGCAATAAAGCTATTATCAGAAAACTGTCATTAATACCTGGGAATTTTAAAGGCCATTTCTGTTGTGCTTGTAAGTCTTACACTCTCCAAGATGCAATAAGAAAAATCCTCTGAGACTGCAGAATATGTCACATTATGAATGTGCTATTTTGGGTTTTTCAGTGGTGACATCTCATATTACCTAGTAAATCTATGCTGGGAGTTAAAAAACATATTTTTCTGCTGAACAGTACGCTCTAATACAGTAGAAATAGTATAAAAGGTCATGGCAAGTTCTAAACATTTATTCCTTTCTCTACAGCATCAAGACCTTTGGCTCTCTATTAGAAAAAACTGATTTTTAAAAATTCTCTTTAACTATTATTTAATGGATAAAACATACTAGATTAATCAAAAATCTTTATATGATCTATGACTTTATTCTAAAAAGAAGCAGACTGTATTAGAGTTTGCACCTACTTTGTTAAATGAATTTGGATTAAACAAATGAGGTTTATTTTTAGAGGACCAAAACCAGCTGATAGGTTTCATTATCAAAATCTGTAAAGGTGCAATTTCAAGTCATTACTTACTTGTCTTCAGAAAAACAGAAATTATACTCCTCCTCTTCGGTTGTTTTTGTTGGGTTTTTTTCCTCATGCCATTTGACAGAGATTTATAGTGCAACATAAGCTTATGCGGTAAGATATTTTTGTCAAATCACATTGCTTATGTTCAAAACCGTAAGTTTATG
>VXBJ01003367.1:110804-146025 GCA_013400055.1 Nycticryphes semicollaris | reverse complement strand
TTCAAAACCATAAGTTTATGGCATGAATATTTTAACTGTATGTAATTTAGTCTACATGGCAGTATGTATTTAAAAAAAATATATTAATTTTATAAAGTGTATGAATAATGGACTGCTATTTTAAGAATTTGCAGAACAATATTCAACTATGTATTTCAGTTTCAGCTAATACAGCAACAATGACTTTAAAAATGCATTAAATTTAGTGTTCTGGATAGAACAACTGCCCCTGCATAGTGTTGAATCAAGGCTGATTGAATGACCATTAAAAAAGGGAATATTTTTATACAGTGCTGGCTAATTCCTCTCTGCACCTCCAAGACCAGGTTTTCTTTCCTCACAGCAATGGTATCATAACGTTGTGTTCTCATTCCTAGCTAGGTTCATAGGTCTAGATAGCACTGTTGAGCAAAATGATTTTATTTTATTATCAGTTTGCTAAGAAGTTTCATAAAAATGAAAAGCGGAACTACTTATATTCTGTTCTCACTATCTTGGATTGTTGTAACTATATGTCTCACTCCCAGTCTTCCTGCGGTATAAAGTAAATGTCCTCCAGCTCAGCAGTTTTTCTGTCTCCAAATTAATTTCTGTTATATCTTAAGGCTCTTGTTCTGATTTTCCAAGTCAATAATAATTACATAAAACCATGTCAATTGCTACAATGACAAAATTTTGATGGCAAAAAAAATTTTGCTGGTTTCAGAGCAAAATCAAGATGCGGAAGTCTTCTCTGAGGTATTTCAAACCGTCCACCCACCCAAGACCCAAATGAAAACAAGCAAACAAAAAACCAAGAAACTTGTCAAATCCAGAAATCAGGCAAATAAATAAAATTGCAATTCACGTCTTTAAGAAACTCTTTCTAACTTTTCATAATGGTTATATTCCATTTATTCTCAGTCTTTCTCCAAACCCCTCGGATATAAAATATATATGTATATATCCCACACAAATAATTTTTCTGGCATAAAAAAATTACAAATTCTAGAGTTTCCATAAATCTATCTAAAGGTTAAACCTGTGATAGTTATCTGATAAGTACTTTAAAGAAAAAATGTATTTGCTTTGTGACAGAGGATATTTTCTGAATATAGTTATCATAAAAATAGAGAATTTGATAAATATGGAAGACAACAATATTCAGCAGAATCCTTTGTCTACTCTCTTCACTGGTTGCTAAAGCTCACCTAACTGGAATTTCAAGTACGTGTTCATGCTTTCTTATTATGTGAGATGTGTTTAGGAAAGCAGTTTTGCATATTGATTCAGAAATGTCCTAGCTGCACAAAGCGTAGACCAAATTCAGTGAATGCAGTAGTATAACCTGCTTTCTGCGCTGTGAAAGTAACAGTATCTGTTTCCTCTCTTGCCTTTCTATGGAACAACTCCGGGAAAAAAATATGGAACATTGTAAATAGTCCTTTCATTATCTGTTGAATAAAACAATTTATAGGCATAGAAACATATCTCAGACTATTTAATCTAAGATCCTGATTTGAAGGTCTTCAAGGTCAGAAGCATGCATATGCATTTGTTTATGTGTGCACTCACACATACATTTTGCATAAATTTTATCTGGAATCAAAACCAATGTACACTATATGCATATATATATATATATGGATATATGCATATCCAGGCCAGCCTGAAATCTATGAACTACATACAAAGAAAGTGGGAAAGAAAGTAAATGTAAAACCAAAAGAACGTTATAGGCTTTGATGGAAATGGGGTTCTAAGTATATATCGCTTTTTATTTACTACAGTTAAAAGCAAATTGGTAACGCACAATCTACTGTCATCCCAACTTGTTTGATAACGGTTGGTTGAGGTAGCAGAAAATGAGCATAAATAAATAAAAAATTAAAGAATAATTTAAAAACTTATAAGCTTTTATTTACCTCTGAAGATTGCACCATTCAGCACTGGAAACTACTAAAGGTGAGGGAGAATCTTAGGATATATTTTTTACTTGATAGCTAGAAATAACACGTAACTTCATAAAGAAATTTCATGAAAACAAAGATTATTTTCTTTACTGTCTTCTCACCTGTATATCTTTTAGGTTGTTGATAAGAAAATTAGTGAAATACAGCAAAACGAAATGGCCTGAAAGTGCCTGAAAATCAAGAGAGTCTCTAAGCAACTCTATTCTTCTATACTCTTCATAATTATGTTAAAATATTCTCACCATACTCCTATATATGCATATTCTATATGTTCTCATAGTTAAATAGCATAACACTGCCAAAATATGATGTTCTTGTAAAAGCACAGCCTTCAATTGAAAATCATCCTTGTTTTGAAACAAGGCTGTATTCCCTGAGCTTTCTGATTCATTTCACAATTCACGGCTTGTAGCTTCTTTATGTGAAAGTATTGTGTCTAGTGATAAAATAATGGTCACCCAGATGCTTTTTTATTTTTCTTGCATCTTAATTGCACTGTTTCAAACAAAGAGGCTCTCCTCTTCTACATAGCATCCTGTAACAGCTGCAAAGGTACCTTTGCAATTAATCATCCTCTCTTATTTCCTTCTGCTTGATGCAACTGGAGCTCAAGCCAAATTCTGTACTGCTCAGCAGAATAGGCTTCAATATGTTTTTGATCAATCCTAGAATAATCTTAATAATTCAGGTATTACTAGCTCACAGACTTACCTTTTTTTAAAAGATATTCCATGGTTTAGTTTATATATTGGTATTTTTCTGTATCTGAGTAGCAGAGTACATATAGAAGAGATTTTTGCAAACACCACTCCCTGCCTCTGACTCAGAAAATCATTGATGTAAACCAGTATGTTTCGAAATATGAAAAAAAAAAACCTCTAAGGATTGTTAATTATAATAAAAAAAAAATCTTGCACACAAGCATCACTAAATCCACACTTATGTTGTATAAACATGAAATAAGCCAAGTAAAGAATTATTTGGCTATTACATGAAAATCTCCCATCTCTGCTCTAGTTTCTCTATTGCTTGAGTTTCTTAGATCTCTTTATCTGATTTTTCTCCCAATGTACCAGCCCTTTTACTCAGTTGTCCTTATAATTTTACCTTCACAGTTTGTTCTCTACCTTAAACAATATTCTTCTTAGAGACATCGACTCAGGAACCTTTCCCAACTCAGGGTCCAATCAAAAAGTACATTGAAGTCAGCTGTAATATTCTTTGGATGAACTCCAGGCAGGTAATATAGAACAGACTTAAAATTTAATAGAGATGGACATTTCTGTCCAACCTCCATTAAGTAAGGCATGTGTTGAAAAAAATGCAGCTTTAAAGAAAAACACAGCTTTAAGGAAGCACAACCCAAATTAAGGTTGAAATGGCAAAGACGTTTCTCTAAAATCTCTAAAATAGGGTTATATTATTTATTCATTTAGTATTCTCTGGAAAATCAAAGTCTTTTTTCTTATTTTAGAAAAAACAAAATTACCTTTTCACCAAAACTGGATTTGCATTTTTAAGCTGAAAAACATTTTTAAAAGGCAGAATAAAGAAGGGAAATTTGAAAATAATAATAAAAAAAGTTTTTCTTTAAATATTTTTTTTTGGGTGGTGTCCAGATCAAAATTTACTGGTTTTACAGTTGTAGCCCAGAATACGTTAGTGACCCAATGAACAGGGACATAAGCCAGGCTTTGTCTGTTCTACAAATCTATTTTTGCCTGCCTCCTTGATTGCTTTCAGTAGCTATTTCTACTCCTTTTGCCGTTCTCCTGTTACCCATCCTTAGCATTTCCTTTGTAATTCTTACTGATTATAATATATAATTTGTATGTGTTATAAATTTTGCATGCTTGTTTTATTTTACTTTCCTAAAATGTTTATCAGCAGCAGTCTGGATCTCTTTACATTCCTTAAGATGCATGTACCTATGAAAGATTATCTAGCAAAATATTAATATATCTTTCTATGTATAATAATATTAAACACTTTGGAAAATTATTTTATTCATATAAACTTCCTAAATCCCGTCCTGTGTGCAATTACACACATTATTTCTACTCTGTTCTACCCAACTGAAACAGAGGAAATTCTTTACCCCAGTTTTTGTTTTGCTAAAAAGTCTTAAAACTTCACATAGCATTCTTGAACAAAATGGATTAAAGAAGGTTGATTGTTTTTTCTGCCCTTTTTCAAGATTTTACCTGCTAAATCATTGAACTGGTCTTCTAGTTTGCAGTGTGAGATCATGCAGGCTGCCAACAGTTTTGAGAGACTGCTCTAGTAGTGGGGTTGTGTTCTGTGCTTCTTTTTGTGCCCATGTTGAGATTTTTATCTGGGAGCTCTATATTATGAATTGTGACCCCCTATAAAAGACATTCCCTAATCATTAAATACACTGATTTTCAGATGAAAGAGATACAAGATGTGCAACACCAAACAGAATCTGACAAATGTAGCTACCATAAATGACACCTGAGCAATGAAATTTTCAAATAGTTGACTATTTCATGTTCTTTTACTATACCCATCTGGGTAATTAGTAAGTATATATTTAGGAAACTGCATGATGAACATATACATGTAGATTTCTGTGGGAGTGTATATTGAAGACCAAGGTGTTACTGCCAATAATACACTCTGAAGCTCTACCTGTTGAAGTTGTATGTTCTAGCAGGAGCACAGTAGAACAGACTTCTGAAGTTTATCACAGTTGATATAAGCATCATAGTGTCATCTCTAGTCTTCTATTATGGAAATTCCTCATTCTACTGTTTTGTGTTCCCTCTTAAACTCTCTTCTATGGAACATCATTCCATAGTAATATTATGTCACTTACTATATCTATGTGTGTACTTTGCCTTCTCAATTCACTTGCTTCCTACCTTAGTCTAGACCAAGTGCAAGGAAGGTTAAAGTGGACAAAATGCACTTGCATAACTCTCTGCATGTATTTATATACTATACAAGTATGTACTGGTTTTGGAAGGGATAGAGTTAATTTTCTTCATTGCAGGACATACGATGCTACTCTTTGGACCTGTGACCACAACAGTGTTGATAACACAGGGATGTTTTCATTATTGCTGAGCTGCACTTATGTGCATTTACACTGTGTTAAGGCCTTTTTTGTTTCTTATACTACTCCACCAGTGAGCAGGCTGGGGGTACACAAGAAGTAGGGAGGAGACACAGCTGGGACTGCTGACCCCAGCTATCAAACAGTTATGACATCATACTCAGAAATAGAAGCTGCAGGTAAGAAGGAGGAAGAGGGAATGTTCAGAGTTATGGCATTTGTCTTCCCGAGTATCCATTAGTCATGTTGAAGCCCTGCTCTCCAGGAAATGGCTAAACAAGTGCCTGTTCCTTATTTTGCTTTGTTTGTGTCTGCAGTTTATGCTTTATCTATTAAACAGTTTTTATCTCAAGCCATGAGTTTTCTCACTTTTGCACTTCCATTTCTCTTCCCCACCCTGCGGCAGGGGGAATGAGTGAGTAGCTGTATGGGGCTTAGCTGCCTACTAGGGTTAACCCATGACAAAGTTATATCTACATATTAGCTGTCTTTTCAACAGTTAGTGTAATGATGCTAACAGAGATAGCGATCCTGTATCACCTTTTCTTGGTTTTCCAGACAGTACTAACATTATGCCCTTCTTCCAGTGCTCTTCATTGGTTCTACAATCCTTTCCTGTCACTTCAGAGAAAAGCAGCAAACATAGCAGTAGGCTCCACTCAGCCATGTTCAGTTAATGAAGTAGAACACACCAAACTTTGCAGAAAGGACACCCAAAAGACTGCCTGTTGCCAGTTTTTCTTTTGTTGGTTGCCTTTTTTTTAGAATATCGGATTCTATGCTTGAACATTTGTTTCTTGACCAGTGGGAACAAGGCTCTATTGGGTGCTGTTGTTCAAACAAAACACATGTAAACATTTGAAATTTGATTGAAGTGACAAGTAATGACAATAGTATATAAAAAAAAAAAAAAAGAAACCAAAAATATTGCATGTAGAAGCATAAGTAAGGCTTCTGCCATGACTCCCCCCTCAACTACATCTATCCGTTTGTCCATCCTCTATTTATCTGTTTGTCTGTCTGTCTATCTATCTATCTATCTATCTATCCATCCATCCATTCATCCAAGACATCTTTATTATATCAGATCATGTGTCTGGTATTTTGACTTCTCTTTCTTTATGTGGACACAGGTCAACAAATAATTGCAGTTAATAATCTGTGTATCTAAGTTTTTGAAGAAGACTTATTCAAACAAAACAAAATGGTTTCTTTTTTGTAAGTTTTTACTTTGTTGTTGTTGTTGTTGTTAAGGATTTGTCTTGTTGCTTATCCAGACTTTATGCATGCTTTGGGGATACATGGCCTTTTCAGCTGCATGATATATTTCACAGTTCACAACTGCTATAACAGGTAGTGGTTTCTAAGCCAACAGAATTTTTGCTTATGAAACACCATGTTTTTCAAGTGATTATGTCTGTGAATAAATAGCCAAGCCAATATAGACATTTTACTAATGTACTAGTATAATATCAAGTATTTCTTACAGTTTTGAACATTTCTGTAATGTCATGCCATCCTATGTAAAAGAAAAACTCCCATGAACTTCACTCTGCGTATATCTTTACAGGCAGACCATAGGAAACAGACTTTTGAAAGGGTCTGATAAAAATTTATGTACCAACAAATTAGAACTATTTCTGTAACAGCCCACCGGGGGTCCAAAGTGAAGTCCTGGAATTCAGAGCACAACATTTCAGTCACTATTCCATGTTCAGCTAATTTGAAGTGCCACTGATAGTGCTTTTGATGAACTGGGATGAGGTAATAGCTGGTACAAAATTTGGCACCACAGCTTAATTATACTTCACAAAACATGTAACACATCCTTTGTGAGACTCTGTTTTGGGACCAGTGTATTCCTCTGAACTAGCAATATGAGGTGGTACATAAGCATTCATTGGAAAAATAATAGTCTTAAACTATTCTGAAAATACACAGAAGTGAAATTGTTACAGAACAGTCTCTACAGCCAGTGTCATGGCAAAAACTTAAATGCACAATTAATAGTTTCATTTTTATTAACATCCTGCTTGAGAGACCTTAAGACACTTGGTTTCATGTTCTTGGCGTTTTTTTTTTTTTTTATTTTGTTAAGTGGTCAAGTGAGTGACTTTTAATTTGGTGCAGCTGCAGTAGAGTACACAGCCAAGACCCCTGAATAGTTAATGCTACCTTTTATCCTTTATCATTTTCTTTTATGAGCTAAGGGATTGTTCATTCAAATTCCTCTAATCCTCATAATATCTTGGCCATTATTACAAATCCTAGCTTTTCAGATAGCATCTAATTTCTCATGAATCTCATGGGCACTGAAGGAATCTCGTTAAATGAAAATGGAGGCATCACTTTTTTCCTACAACTTCATTTGTAATTCAGTATTTTGAGTTTCAAAATATAGAGATGATTAGCTGCAAATTCAGTCTGCATATTCTAGGTATAGGCTTTTTATTTTTGCAGATATGTGCTGTGTACTAATGTCCATAAAAAGAAGCAACAGGCAGCGCCATATTACCTATTTAATAAACCTTTCTCCCTGGCAAAGATACTAATGAAATAATAATAATAAAACACAGTAGCTAGTGTTATAAGAAATGTTCCTTATTTTTTCCTTCTACTCACAATATAGAATGTTAGTTAATTTTTTTTTAAATAATTTTAACCTAGCAATACCATTTCATGCATTTTTTTTCCCACTAACCCCATTAATAGATCTCATCCCATTATCCAAAAGGAATACCACACTAGAACTACTTGCAGACACAACTCTTCTTGACCACAGAGCCATGCATAGGAGTTGTTAATACCAAGATGAAGGTCTCTTGCATATTTGCTTTGCACTACAGAAAATTAATGGAGGAACTGTGAAATTAAATAGTAAATGTATTTGACAGTAGCTTTATTTTTTTGAGTGTTTGCATAGGGACTAATTTTCTGAAGACTATTAATCAGAGAAGTATGATGCAATGGTTAGTGCATTAGCATAGGCCACAATGCATCCTTATTTAATTTTCTGTTTTGAAACCAATTCCCTGTGCCTCCATTGTCTCTACTTAATGTTAATATCTGTAAAACTTTCAGATTTTGTCTACAGTCTTGGGAATTGAATCCAATGACATTCCTTGTGTAAAAGCTTTGTCCATCCATGACTGCATTTCTAAACCTGCAGCACTACCAAAGGCATCCAGTTGAACTGCCAGTAAAAGACTGCAATATTTGACACCCTGAGCTTATATGAAGCAGACAGTGCTGTGGTCCCACTGTAAATGTCTATGCAAAACAACCTGTCTTTGAATTATTGACAGACTCTCCTGTAAAAGAGGCAGGCATATGGCTCCACCATCTATAATGGTGCTACCACAGTGACTCAGTCCTTGGGCATTGTTGTTTGATGAAAGGGTAAAATGGAAGCATGGAATGGAGGTGCAGGGGGAACTAGTACCAGTGATTGAGCCATCATTCTCCTGATGAGGAAACTAAGTGATCTGTGAGGAAATAGAAAGCACGTAGGTGTTGGGAACTAGGTGCTTCTGTCCAAGACTCATTTTTCTGTTTGCCTGCAAATTCCTCCCACTCCTTCTAGACATTTTCGAATCTCCCAGGTCATTACTAGTGATCAGGCTCAAATCTCCAAATGCATCACTGGCCAGGGATTCAAATGGATAGCAAGCCAACATGACAATGTCATAAGCTGTCCATAGCACAGAGGCAACAGGGATGGAGAGCTGCTGGCAGGGACAGGGTAAGTTAAATGCACAAGGGAACCACAGCATTATACAGGACTGGGACAAAAACAGAGGTTCCTATACACCTGCAGTGAGAAAGGAATGCTCCCAGCTCCCATACTTCACAAACACCTTCCCTGAACTTGTTTCCATTCTCAGCTAAGAAGTCTATTCTACAAAAGTCCTTGAGATGAGAAAAGATCTCGTACAGCAGCATAAACATGGCCTCATCAACAGGATACAGGTAAGGTAAGGTTAAGGCAAGGTAAGGAAAGGTAAGGTAAGGCAAGGTAAGGTAAGGCAAGTAACCAGCTATCTTCACATATCTTTAGTGTCAGTGTGAGAAAGAAAAGGTTTTTTTTCTAGTTTAAACATGAAAATAAAAGGGCAGCATGCTAACATTTTTTTCAGGTTGTAAGCAAAGGCATGATATTTACTGTGTATTAAGGGTATAAATAGCTAACTTATTGTTTAACTTTTATCTTGTTCCAATGACTGAATCGTATGGCTCCTCTTTATAAAACATCTGAAATTATTTCAATATGATGAGATAAGTCAATGCATTTTTCACTTGAAGAGGTAAAGAATGTCTTGTCTGATATCTGGCAAAAGACAGAACAGCCTGTTTTACAAAAAGAGATTGTGGAAACTTGCCTTATAAAGCAAAGCCAAAAGCAGAACCAAACCAACCAATCAACCAACCAACCAAAAACTCAACAGAGAACACATTGACACATCAGCAGAGGTAAAAAGCACAACAGAAGAGAGTAGTTTAAGATAAAATGTTGGCATAAGAACAAATGAGAACAAGCTAGACATAAATATTTTGGCCTGTACTTCAGATGAAAATTTGCATCCATTTGAATGGTGAGATTTCCGGAGTGGACTTCAGCAGAAACAGTGGGAACTATTCAGTATAACAATTTAAAATTAAGCTTGGAATAAATTATAGGGCCACTTACTTCCCCATGAGGTGGAACTTGAAGAACCAGCGTGTCTGTTTATGTTACTGTGAGGTACGACCTCGAGAAGCTTAATTAGATAATGTAATGAGCCTAACAGATCGGATGGCATTTTAACAGTGAGAGGGTGAGAGTTGTTTTTTTTTTTGGGTAATACTAACTCTTGGCCTACTCTATTTTCTTTTGTTGGCCAGGAAGTTCTAAAATTTAACTTTTTTTTTTTTTTCAGCTTCAGTTTTTATTTTAGTCAGTCTCTCTTAATAATAAACAAATTAATAAATTTAAAATTTTCATCAACCCCTCTTGCAAGAGAAAGACAGCATGAGGATTTTCTCCATGAATTATCTGGAAACCAAGATGCTCTTGAGACTTTTCCATATATGAAATTGTTACAAACACAGGGGAATTCACTACGTATTTGAAGTAGCTTCCCTAAATAATAAATTATATAACTTACCAAAAGAATAAGAACACAAACCAATTCTTATGCCATTTCAGAAAATAAACTCTCCAAAGAATTCTACTGCAGTCCATACAAGCTACACCTATTTCAGTATGAATCAATCTTCACTGAATACAGCTAACTAGAACTGTATACAATATTGTCAGTTAGAACATCTTAATTACAACTAGTTTATCTCATAATCCCTGCAATGTTATGCCTGATATCTACAATATATAATAGCCATCCTATGAAAGGCTAATAATATTCAGGAGTTTCTTTTTCATTCCTCCTACCCTATTGCTCCTTCAGCAGAGCAAAGCAAAGCTTTTTCTTCCCTAGAACCACTTTTTCACCTGCTTTGTAGGTCTTTATGTCTAGATTTGCATGATCTTAATTTTTCTTAATGTATTTTTCTTCCATAAAAATAAATATGTTGTGAAACAAAGTCATGAGGTTGCAGGATGCATTTTTGGACATGTTGCTTCAACTATCCATTTGATGGCATGTAGTCTCAATCATTTCTTCAAAATTGTTCTTAAAGCTTTGCTACCCAAGTTTTTATACAACTAGAATATATAAAAGACGGGATCTGCAACTTCGAAAATGTGTGACTTCTACCTCTTCTGCTTTAATAGACTTATTAAAAATCCTTGCCATTACACTTGCAATTTCCTCTGACAGCTGTCTCCCTATTTCGAAATGGAGATTATCCTTCCTTTCTCCACCAATCTGTCCTCACCTCCTGACCTGAACACACTAATTTCCTTGAGCTTTCCTTTTATTTTAGGTGTAATGACTCGATTTCTAAAGATGATTTTAGATCATATCAATCCAGTTTTCAATTTTGCAGCCTACTTTTGTGCCTACAGGTAAATTGAAGGATACACAGCTGCACAAATTATAGCATGTGGATATCTATTTATGTAAATTGCAGGATTAATTGTCTGTCAGTACAAATCTGCACCTAAAACAATTCTTATAAAAATATGTATACTAATGATACCTGTGCAAAAGTGAAGAAATAAATCTATTATTTTATAACAATTATCTTTTTCTCTACATACCTGATGTTTCATTTATATAACAGACAGGTGGTGAGTCAGTCAGATGAGGTAGACAGTCACAAGCAGAAACCCCCAACAGGCTCATCTGTCAGAACCTTCAGTTATTCTCTGATATAACTTCAAGGTTCATGTAAATAATCCTACATAAAACTAGGACACTTGGATTGCACTAAAATCTTTTGACTGATGCCCTGGAATTTATTTCCTGTTACTGTAATAGAGATACCCCATCTGACTAGAAAGAGTCTTCTAGACACTTAAAAATACCATTAAATATTTTAGAGCTATACAGTACTAAATAAATTCTCTACTACAGTGAAAAGTATAGAAAAGAAGATTTAGCTTTTGCAGAAAATAAAAAATTACTTTCTGCTGATGTTTCTGAACTACCTGTCAAAAATCAAATAACATGTCTATAAGGAGGAACCTTCACCAGAACAGAAATTATGCCAAATTTTCCCATCCTCAGAAATTCCTGCATCCCAATTTGAATGAGAATTTGGAGTTTGCAATGATGGTAATGTCTACTATGGAAATAGCTGGCTTCTTAAGGGTTATATTGCTCAGTAGTTGCTGATTGTAGAAGGATTTCTGTCACACTTTATATATGTGGTTTTATGTGCCACTGGTTCTTGGAAAAAAAAAAAAGAAAAAAAGGAAAACAAAAAGAAAATAAACAGAGAGGGAAAAAGAAGTAAAAAACACTTGCAGATTTTGAAATTAGTCCTTATAAACTAAAACTTAACTGTATTATTACCTTTCAGTCACTCACCTAAGCTCTTGAGTACTGATGTGTACTCTCAAGCTAAATGACAAAAAAACATCTACTAGGTGTAATTAACTTTCAAGGTGGACTTCAAAGACTCATCACAACCATGACAGTGTTCTTCCACAGCACTTTCTCTTAGCCAGTTCTCATGTCAGTTCTGAATGCTGGTTCATGCTAGCTTCAAGGGGCATCTGCTTGCTTATATTGCACTATTGCCATTTTTTTTAGGCTAGAAAAAACCCAAAAATGTCAGATTCTTCAGAAAGTTACTGACAAATGGATTTGCTTCCTGAAATGCTTGGCATGTAAACCAAAGTTTCACAGTCAGGCACAGAGTACCTAATTTGAGACAACTGCACTCTGATCAGCAAAATTACCAAAGATTCAGGGTACAACAGAAGTCAATACAAGAAGAGCTGTGAACATATCAGGTACAAACACTATAAAATGCTCAATAATCTGATATAAAGCGCCTATAATCTGATTTTAAAAAGTAAATATTCTTGCGTCTGCAATGAAAACCCTCAATGAGATGCCCTCCTTCTGAAGAACATAATATAATCAGGCATTTTAAGATCTATTACTGTACATTCAACCAAACATATGCAAAAAGTTGAGTTTCGTCAAGCAGGGCATTAGATTTGAACTCTGCACAGTGTTACTCCCAAACGTTTTTGTTACTCTTCAACTGAAAAAGTATCCAGGTTGCAAGCTCTTTGTAGATGGCATTATTTCACTTACATCTGCTGTTCTACAAATAACAAATTGGCAAATAACACATATTAATTACTGTATATAACCCAGCAGAGACCAAAAGACGTTAGCAGTAGTGGGTATTTGAGGTAAGATGAGCAATAAGAAAACTTCACAAAAATGGGGAGCCTTACTAAAAGAATTATTGCTTTTTTTCCAGCAGAAAACTGAAAAATACAGATTGAAATATTAGATTTCGTACAGGAACTTAAAAGGCTGTTGACCTTCACAACCGAATACTCCTATCTGTTGGACTACTAGCTATAGCAGTAGAAATTAGCTAGTTGTTATAATCAATCGTTTGTTTTTTCTCCCATGGAAGAAGTTGGAAGCATCCTACGAGAGAGAAAAGGAGGTTTAAGAGCTAGATACACTGCTTGCAGGCCAGCCCTCTTACCAGGTGGTGCCAGATGTTATTCAGCAAACAAGTTAGCTGACATGTCAACACTATGTCAATTGCTGGGCCATTCCTGAACTAGCTCAGATATTGCTCTTCTGCTCTTGTGTTACATAATTCACATGGGTGAACACATGATACATGAACGGAAGTTTTTTCAAAGCCTGGGACAAATTTGAGTGATATTGTTTTTCTTCAGCAGCAAAATAAATTTTAAGTGAAATATCTCACTTTTTATAAAGGTAAGGCATTTCTTTCTCCTAATTTTTATCCTATTTTCTTTCTTAAGTGTGTCTAATAATTTAAGGACTAGGTTACACACGAGGTGTAATACGTCAACACACTTTGCCTACTTATTCTTAGAGTCTCCGATTAAGCAGATGCAGGAAAATATTTACTTAATATATGCCAGGCACATGATTCTAGAAATATACTTATGAGCTAATGAACATTCATGACACATTTCCACTCACAAATATTTCTTTTTTTATGCTTCTTAACATTATTAGACAGTAAAAACCATCCTTAGAATTATGCTTCACATATAACAAGTAAATAAAATGAGTGTCTTGTAATGGTAGTGTAGTTTTTATAGTTACAATAACTGCTTTATTCATTTGTAGCTCCACCATTCATAACTTATGTAGGCACTGTAACTTATAGAATACAGTTTCATCTATAGACACCAATCTTTTCTGGTGTTTTGTTGTTTCTCATTTTATGAGATATTACTCTAGGTGTGCTGTGGCTGAATTTCAGAAGACACTTTTTATTCTGAGGCTCCATTTCAGCTCTTTTACTGACACGTCTTTTACAGACATGATAGACATGGGGAATGCTTATGGAAACCCCAATAATATTTAGTAAGATGCCTCTGAGATGCTTTCTTTTGTTTGTGATTTTAAATTCATAAAACACTACACTTTCTATGTGTATTTATTACTCATTTAGGTTTCTAGGGATGTACATAGTGTGTACATGAAAAAATAAATGTAAAATTCAAAATTATTATAGATTGAGAAATACTTCCTAATAGAGAAAAATATAGCTTCTTGGGTCACTTTTAGTACTATCTGTTCTATAATTATCCACCTCTAGTGACCACGCCACAGAAAGAATGAGGTATCTACTACCATGTGCTAGCTTTGTCCATTAACTGCATTTTTGCAGCTGAAAGATTATGATCTCCATATTTTTGATATATGAGAATATATTATTGTCTTTTACATATATAATGGCCAATTTGATTCATGTAGGTTAATTCTCACATACACTGGAATCACATTACTGTGTTTTAGGAATATGGAAGGATATTAGAGTGAAAATACTTGATATTCACCCTCTATTTAAAACCCTGTACACTCCAAGATCACTGTCAATGCTGGAAGCATAAATGAAGAAACCCAGTTCTACAGCCACAGTTCTAAAACAAACCAAACATACTCTGTTGTAGTTATTCCTTTTCAACAAATGTAGAATGTAAGCAAGAAAGTAAGTTCCACAGAAAGGAGAAGGCTAATTCAATGAGAAACTTTCTATTTGAATAAAGAGAGAAAAAACAAAAACTGAAAATCAAATCTCTTCTATATTAGTTAGTAAGGTGTAAAAGAAAAAAAAAAATTAAAAAGAGACACGTTTTTGTTTACCTTTACAAATCTGATAAATTTGACAGGTAAGCATGACATCCTCAGAAATGTGAATCATCTGCAGTTAACATAAAATGATAAGAGCTGAGGAAGATAACTTCATGCCTTTGGATATAAATGATAACAACTGAATCACAGGAGGAAGAATCTTTTCTAGCTACAATTCTGATGAAGTAGGTACGATCTGGTAATCATTACGAGCTGTGTTATCAGCTGCCAAGCATCTTTAAGGACACCCTGTCATACTATTTAGAAAACTTGACAAAAATAGTTTTTTTCAAGAGCCAGAACCATAAATGATTTGGGGAAACCCTCTTATTTCTTGCACAGCTTTGATTATCTAGGTTATAAATTTTGATCAGAGAGACACAGTGGTTAAATAGAATATTGAATGTCCTAGACACTGATCTTTTATGTGCATTGAAGGGGAAAATATCTGCTCTGTCCTAACAGGAAAAACAACTCATCAGGAATAAGTGCTGCCCAAAACAATGCATTGTTCTGGTCTTTCTAGCCTGGTACTATGAGAGAGGTAGTCACTGGATTGGAGCACAATCTCAATAGGCCTCGGATCTTTATCCAGACTTCAGATCCTGTCCATCTTGTGTGACTATGCAGTGAACTTTCCCTAAAGATCTAATAAAAGAAATGTGTAAAACTTTGGGTTTGTTAATTTTGTCTCTTTTCACCTGACCTTTCAACATGGAAGAGAGTGTGGTGTAGTGCAGTTACTGCATACTCACTTGCGTTGTTGTCAGGGGGCTACTCAATAAGCCTGGCTGAGGCCATGGCCAAGGCAGGGGATTGCCCCACCAAACAGGGGAAGCCCACAGAACCTGAGCAGATCCAGGGTGGGGATAGTGCCAGGGGGTGGAGACCATCACAAAAAGTGAGATTGGGTCAGTCTGGGATATTCAGGCAGCAAGTCAGGACTGCTGAAGACAGGGATGCCTACAACACATCTCAGTCTCTCTTTAAACCCCTGGGACTGTCTGTCAGAAAGACCTGGGAGAGGCTGGTCAGGGCAAGGAAGTTTTGTTAGAGACCCCAGTGTCCCAACAATTGGCTTTGCAGTCAAATAAATCAAATACGATAGGTCATACATAAATATATCTGCTGATTTACCTTTAAGGAGCATTAAAATAGTATTTTGGCTGAGATAAAGACAGTTTAAAACTGTATTACTGTGTTGTGTAATTCTTTTTTAATAAAATTGGTAGAAAGGGAGCCCAAATAGATGTTTCTGTGGTTTTGTATTGGCTTAATACTGCCCTTGACTGGTATTGTCATGAAACCATAAGACTTCTATAAATAACATGTGTATGCATAGACACATATGCTAACACACCAAAAAATGCATTGACATTATAAAAAAATATTTCAAGGACATTTTCTTCCATGATAAATCTGGTGGGTTAGGTGCGTAGTGTTTCAGCTTCATGCACCAGTAGGAGATGCAAAATAAGAAACTCTCTTTTTGTTATGCTTTCACAGAAGCTGATAATTACTCATCGTTTAGTACAGTGATACCAGAATTTCTGGACCAACGAAAAATGCCTTCATTGTTAACTTTTCAAGCAAAATAATTACAAATATTTCTGGGAACCGGAACAGAGAACATTGAATGGCTTTTCCATCTATTGCAGGTTGAAAGACAGCAATCTAGGAGGTGTAAGTTAGTTAAAGCTTTTTAATTTGTTTTGATAACTAAACTGTATAGACATGATTTTGTTGTTAGTTTCATAATTGATATACTCTCTTGTGCATTTTGGCTGAGTGATTTCTAACTGTGCTTCATTTAAAACCACGTAGCCTCTAGAGTTTGCAGAAATCATATGTTCATGCTTCTGTTTCATCATGTTTTGCCTGTAATTAACTTTTTTTGTGAAAATCTGTCAGACTCATGACCATCTTCTCTTGAACCAAAAATTATATTTGACACCTATAAACCAAAATTAATCCTTTAAGTAATTTGTATCAGTCTGGCATAAGGTCAAATTCCTAACAAGTTTAAATCAGCATAAAGCTGTTGACTTCAGTGAAGGGATGACAATTTACATCAGTCAAGTATCCAGCCCAGATAGGCTAACAGCACTAGTTTGAAAATATGAGTTCTTATGACCTTTTATTTTGCAACATACATGTTTTATACATTCTGAAATTGAAAGGTAAATGCGGTTTCTTTACTACTGCTAACACATTTTTTTTCACTGACTAACTTTGAATATTTTAGACAAGAAATAGTCTTTGAATTCACTTGTTCAGTTTAATTTGGAAATCTGTAGATTTGAATGCTCCAGAAATTACCTTTTCCTTAACTGTAGACACCGGGTCTGTAGTTCTACATGTGCCTGGTTCAGTTCCTATTTCATCAGTCACAAAAGTAGTTGTTACACTTGAAAAGCCCAACTGTCCTGAATGAAGGACAATTCACTGGGGATCTCTGTGATGGAGAAAGAAAACTTCTCTAGCCTGATGTATAACTGTGATCATGTCTACCAGTTGTTTTTTGGTACTGTGTCATTAAAATACCTCTTCTACATCGTAGAGAAAAGGAGCAGTAACTTTCTCTGTTTATGCTCTGGAATCTGGTACACAAGGGAGACTAGTAACAGTGACTTTTCATTTTTTTGCTTTCCATATTAGGGTGGGTTTTTTTAGAGAAAGAAGTTTGCACCATCTGGTAAAAGTGCTTGCTCCCCATTTTGACAGTACCAGTAATTGTTAATAAAATAACGTACTTACTATGATCAACCTATTCTATTTTCCTTAAGTTATTAGGTGGTAAAAAGAAATAATAAAAAAAGTGCATAAAAATATCTTTTTTTTTTAATTATTTTAATTTTATTTCCAAGGATTTAAGACAATGCTGATCATGAAACATTAGTAATATCTCTTTATCAAAAATGGACAATCAACAGTTTTAGGGTAGTTACTGTTTTAGAGACTTTCCAAGAGCTTTGTGTAAATCTGGTTAAACTCTCTCTGGCACTACCTGAGGTAATGAAACAAATATTTAGCCACTGATTCTGGATTACAAATAATGAATGCCAGCTTTTATGGGCAAAGAGAAGAAAAGATCCATTAGAAAGAGTCAGATGCAAAACATACCACACATAGATAAGTTCCGGAAGCACAGACATGTTTCAAAATGTTGCTTAATTTAGAAGTTCCCTCTGCAACCTGTTATCTAAAACCTGTATGCTGAGAGAGTGCTCTTGATTTGGGATTTCTGCCTATTTGTTACTCCTTGACAGGTACTTTGAGGTTTGGGGCTCTTAGAGGGAGAGAAAACGCCTTACCTCTGATGGAAGAGCAAACACATGGTCAGCACGGTATGCAACAGTGAGAAGAGTTTTGCAGAGAGCATTCATTGGGATTTACTTCTGCAGGGGATGAACAGCAATGCTATGGAGAAAACTCTTCAAATCATTATTGTCCTTCAGAAGCATCAATATGATACATTTTTAGTATAACATTTAAGAAATAGGTTTGGGCACGTTTTTTATTTTCCTGGGGAGTATGATTATTTCCTCCCAAAAGTAGGACTAAGAGAGAGATTTTTCACAAGAACGTTAAATTGGTTTAAATGATACATTCCTTGCTTAACAAAGGAAAGCAACTTAAATTTTTCTACTAATTGGCTTTTTGTACCCTACATTAGAATACTGGTTGGAGAACAAGACATGTTACAGACAATAGTCCAAGCTCTTCTTTCTAGCAAGGTCATTATTATAAATCAAACAGAGAGCTCTTCAAAGTGCATGGAATTAATTATAAAACTTTATTATTTTTTTTTTAATCCAAACGTCTCTGCATAGTAGGCAATGACAGACTTTGAAATCTTGTTTACCATAGGAATAGATCTAATAATTAGACACTTTACTGAGGTACTGATATTTCAAATTACATAGCATTTCTAGAAGATAGACAACGATCATTTAAATAGAAAAATATATCAATTGAAAAGTATCCTTTAAGTTTGCTGGTTTGTCGGGGTTTTTTTTATTGATTTGTGTTTAAAGAGATTAATTCTTCAGGTTGTGCTGATTTCTTTCTACGCTAAATCATGTCTCACCAGCTACCAGTAAGTAAACATCCAGAAAAAAAACATATCTCTGAGTAAATAAGTATTGAAAACATATCATCTTTCATATAACATCATCATTTAGTATGTATATTTCTAGACAGATTGGTTTCCCACAGGAACTATTTCATTCAGAAACCTTCTCCATTTTTCTACTTCTACATTTTCTATGTCTACTTCTACATGTTTTTCCAGCTATATCGCTGAAGGGTTAACTTATGCTGTTCCCTCTTCTTCTTCTGTATTTATCTCACTGAAGCAGCTGTGATAGTTGCAGTCACCCTACAAGTGAAATGGCAGAGAGACTCCTCCGAGATTGCATTACTACTCTGGAAGCATCTGCTAGGGGAACACAAAGGCACAGCACACACTATATATCTTTTCCCAGAGTCTCAGAGTATTTTCTGTATGATAGCCCCTTTTCCAGCTGGCTTGAGGGCTGAAAGTCCCAAGGCAGCTCCAATAACCATGCTTGTGGGCTGATAGACCTATTCATTGGACTATTAACAGAAGCATTAATTTCTTCAACCAAATGCTAGAAATGATAATAAATTGGACTAAGGATACATCTGATAGTGATTTGTGAAATGTCTCATTTTGAATATACTAGTCTAAACTGCATCTGATGAAATAAGGAGGAAGGAGAACTAAAATCATCTTTACTTAAGAAAATATAAATATTTCACTCTAAATGTCGTCCTGCTTCTAGACAAAAAGTGATTTAAACACACACACACAAGCACACACGTATAAAACTGCATCTCATACGAACTGACAAAAATTTTGGTCTGTCAGTTTTACTTTAAAAGAGAGAATAATTGTGCATAATAGTGCTAAATAAGTTGTCTTCATTCTGGAAGGATAACTACTCAATTTCTGTGTCTGAAGCAGAATATCAACTATGGACTCCAGGGGGGTGTTGTCTGCTTCTTTTCATCTTCAGCAGATGAATCTTGCCTATGGTGCTTGATTCATGACTCAAGGGATTATAAAATGCTACTATAAAATAAAAGATATCTACAATGAAAATACAGTTATAGATTATTGCACAGAACTGTGATGCTCTTCAGAGGGCTTTATAGAATAGAATCTTCCAATTCCATCTTTTTTTTCCTGCAATGAAAAGCAAACTCATAAGAAGATTTTTAGTTGACTTATAAAAGAATCAATCTTATTTGGAAAGTTTGTGTATGGGTTGTTTTGTCTTTTGTTCCTTTAACTTTATGCTTCTGAGAGACAGATCCTCAGATAGTTTTGAATAGTTTAGCTGGAAGGAGAAAGATATAAAGCAGGATTAAAAGACCAGAAAAATTTCATCAGATTTCAAACTCTGATCTAATTTCCTGTTCCAATGGGGGCTAGCAAAAGATGCTTCAGAGGAAGACTGTAGTAGACAACATGAGATAACCTGTCCCTGCCTTTAGTCTCATCTCAGTGCTAAGTAGGAGATTTAAGCCTGAAAATTAACAGGAGAGAGGAGACTTAAGTAAGAACGTTTAGCAATCCTCACCAATTAATGGTACTTTTATTACCATTAACTCTCTAGACAGGTCCATTCTTTACCATTTTCACAAATTTCTAGTTTCCACTTTCTTTACTGGGCTCACTTTCTCTCACAATAAATTCTTCATTTTTTTGGAAAAGTATGTTTTATTAATTTCCTAATTTTTTGCTTTTCAGGTCCATCATGTGGTTCCATTGCTCTTATATCATTACAAATATGCCTTTCACATCTTTAGATATTTTTGAATAATTTTCCTTCTTATGCACCTATTTCCTTTGCTAAGTGACTCTAATAATTTGTTTCCATTTTCATAATAGTGGTTTGTCAATTTCCAGCTAATCTCTATTACTGGCTTCTGGTGTGGCAATGATTTTCTTATAGAGGACAATCAGTCCTAAAATCCACATTACAGGTGAAATCTCATTATAATTTCATTTAGTGTCACTGCAGCTGTTTTCCTGTTATTGACTACTGTATTTCATATGCTCATTTCTGCAAAGCAAGCACAGACCTTCATTGAGTGGTTTGTGGTGGTGGTTCTATTTTTCAGCCAGGCCCTGCTTTTTCATTTGGAGCATAAGTAGTTTAATATGCAGTACTTCAAATTTATAAATACGTGACTGAGTTTGCTTTGCATATCTTGCTTTTATTTCAAGATTTGAAGGCAGGCATGAAAGACCATCACTATGGTCTTGGTTAACTCTAGAAGCTCCATGTCGATTAGCTTTACAACACAGTAACACATCTGTCCCACAAGAGGCACTGAGAACAACGTATTGTAGGTCTTCTGTCCAGGCAGTCACTCCCAACAACAGGAAGCCTACAACGAGATAAGGGCAGATCAACACAAAGAAAGGACTGCTAAATCCATGGAGTCTGTAGTAAGCCCTAAAGCTTTTTATTTTTCCCCTAAAAAATTTGAATTTTTATTTTTTCTTTAATAACTTTTCTTTAGCAAGAGAAAGACACTGTTGCCGGCTGGCAATGCTGGTAACATAGCTTTGAATACTAATGACTTGCACTTGGTAAAATTTATATTACTGTCACAAGCTTTTGCAAAGTCATCCTTACTGGTCAAAGTCAGACATGATAAGAGAATAATTTGCTCACAGCGTAAGAATACAAGGCTTCCAAAATCCTCTTGCTGTGAGGTTGTCTCTATAAAAGAGATGTGTAGGTAAACTTGTCACTGATCCTTAGAAAGATTGAGGAATCTCAACTCCCTTAAAAATGTCTGGTTTTAAGCATCATTTCTTCTTTCTTTTTCCCTGGAGTCTGACCAAAATTTAATCGCTTTCCTTAATAAGCTCAAGTGGTATAACACTAAAGCATTACACTTTAGGGTGATCACTTTTCTACATCTGTCTTAATAACCCAGGCCACCTCAATAGCAAGTCAGGAGTGGCAGCAACTTAAAACCAGCAAGACAGGTTGTTTGATTACTATCTCTAACCTCCTCGCCCCAGCCACTGCAGTTCCTCATCATGTCTAGCAGCTTGATAAGGCAGCAGCAGCTACATTGCCTCCTTCACCTGTGCAGTGCCAGAATCCCAGATACCATTTAGGTCAATGCACAACATGAGCTGCTGAAACAGCCATTCTCAGGGGTGAACAAAATTGGGGGGAAAGAATTGGGAGGGGTGAATGAAATTTCCTTGCACTTGTATGTGAGATTTCTGGAAAGAGGGAGAGGGGAGATATAAGAAGACCAGCAAATTGCAATTGACTTAAAAAAAAAAAAAACAACCAAAAAAAACATACCGAAAACCTAGAACTCCCTGATAGAGTTTTATTTTTTAAATAAAATTGACTGAGAATACAGTGATGACATTAATTATCAGCATTAATACTACTTACTGTTCTTGGAATACACTGAATAATGAGAGTGAGATCAATTCTTTTTCCTAAAGTGATGCCTCCAAGTCAGGACAGATAAAAAGAATTATAATTAAA
The DNA here is from genome assembly GCA_013400055.1 of Nycticryphes semicollaris. Classification (NCBI taxonomy): domain Eukaryota; kingdom Metazoa; phylum Chordata; class Aves; order Charadriiformes; family Rostratulidae; genus Nycticryphes; species Nycticryphes semicollaris. The sequence continues at coordinate 123,689 of VXBJ01003367.1, read as the reverse complement.
GACAAGTGAATGATGAGGATTTTTAATCCCCTTTTCATATGAACATAAGCCAGTTTTTCAAGCTTAGTCAATCGAAATGAAACGTGATAACACTGATTGCTATTACAACAGTGAAACTTCTATATGATAACTACTGGCATTCTGAAACCTATTAGATTTTTATCAGGAAAATTGTGAAGTAAATCTAGGGAAAATAAACCACTTATTTTCCCAAAGTGTTATTCAGAGATGCATTTATTTAGACAGGCATTATTATAGTGTCTATCCTTATGTCAAAACTTAGCAATGCAAGAGGAAGACCCTACAAAAAACCCCCATGTAGCTGCGGTTACTGTCAGACTATCACTGCACAAATGAACTATGTTATTTAAACTATCTAGCCCTGCAGCTCAGCCACAGTCTACAGGTTTGGGAGCTTAGCAAATATTCATTGTGCCAGTCAGTAACACTGATGAAGTTCAGTCACATATTCTTACAACAAAATACCACCATATGTTCTTTGATCTGCACAAAACCAAGGCAATTGCAAAGATACTTCAAAAGCCACATTTCTGTTTTAAGCAAGCAAGACTCTGTGTAAAGTATTGATAACAGTTGGAGCTCAAGAACTGCTAGATGTGTATTTCATGCCCAACTGAAAGTCCACTCAAAACTCACTTTGTTACAGTTATAAACTTGCACAAAAGACGCAAGCCCAAATATTTATGGTTTTAGCATCACTATTGCAGATTAAAAAGAATTTTAATAAAGACCATGAAATTACAGTTTTGTACCACCATAACATTTTATAAATGCTAAGAAAGTTGTCACCTCCTTTCCCCTCCATCTTTGAAGAATAGTTGACATGGTGATTCATAGACCATCAGAAAGTTTAAATGTTACTTGAATTAAAAAATACTCAGGAACCACTGATCTATACAAGGCAATTATTAAAACCTTTACTTTCTTTCCCTTAGCAGAAATCAAATCTTATAATGGGTTTGGTTTTCAATGTAATTTACAGAGGAAATGATATTGCCTCAGTCAGTGGTAGAAGATCAGGTAGGAGTGGCTGTATCCTGCAGGTCAACATGCACCTTCACTTTTATGATTAAAGGACTTTCTCTAAAAAAATGAGGGCTACTAAGGAAATATTAAATCCAACTGGGGGAAAAAAAAAAAAAAACACACCAAAACAAAAGAAAGAGCATCTTTTTTAGCAGGTTTGCTAAGCTGATGTTGAGGGTTTAAGCTGAGTTACTGGAAAATGGAGGATAAATATACAGAGAAACCAAGGAATAGAAAACAAGGAGGAACTGCATGGAGGGCAACATGGTAGAGAAGGCTCTCACACTTGCTCTGGATAAGTGGCACAACTAGGTGCCCAGCTCTGATGCCTGCGCACAAACGAACTCACACAGTGTGAAAAAACCCATAGCAGGAATTAAAAGTTTATGCACAGTCATATAGAGATGATAATAGTGGGAACATATAATGCGGTGGGAACATGATGAGAGAATCATAGAATCACAGAATGTTTTGAGTTGGAAGGGACCCTAAAGATCATCTGGTTCCAACCACCCTGCTATGTGCAGAGTCTCCTCTCGCTAGACCAGGTTGCTCAAAGCCCCATCCAACAGGGTCTTGAACACCTCCACGGACAAGGTGTACACAACTTCTCTCTAAAACCTGTTCCAGTATCTCACCACCTTTACAGTAAAAAACATCCTCTTAATATCTAATCTAAACCTAACCTCTTTTAGTTTAAAGCCATTACCCTTTGCCGTATCAATACATACCCTTGTAAAAAGTACCTCTCCAGCTTTCTTGTAGGTCCCCTTCAAATACTGTAAGGCAACTATAAGGTCTCCCCAGAGCCTTCTGTTCTCCTGGCAGAGCAGCACACATTGCTGGCTCATGTTGAGCTTCTCATCCACCAACACCTGCAAATCCTTCTCCTCAGGGTTGCTTTCAATCTATTCTGGCTAAAGAGAAGTCTGGCAGAAAAGGACAAGGGGATTCTGGTACACAGCAAGTAAAATACAAGCCACTTGTTTGCCCTTGCAGCTGTAAAGGTTATTTAGTTACTACTAACTTACTAATTGGTAGCAGTAGGGGCTACATTAGTAAAAATCCACCCAGCAGGTGGAGAGAGGGAGTTAATCACCTCTATTTGGCCCTTAAGAGACCACGTCTGGAGTCTGAGCTGCTACTTTCACCACCCCGTATAAGAGACAGAAACTGGAGAGATCTCAGTGTGTGGCCACTAAGATATTCAGAGCTTGAGAAAATGCTATAGAAGGAAGGGGTGAAGGAGCCGCATTTGCTGAGTTTTGGAGGAAGGCAGGTTGAGGAGGAACTTAGTGCTCTCTTCATTTGGATAATGGGAGCTTCAGAGAAGACAGAGACATTATTCCCAGACTGCACAGTGAAATGATGAGAGGTAATGGCTGCCTTACGCAGCAAAGGAAATTTTGACCTGCCATAAGGAAAAAAATTCTTCACCCTTGAGGGTGGTCAAACATTTAACAGGTGCCCAAAACAGCTCTGAAGCCTCTGTCATTAGGGATGTTCAAAACTCAGCTGGACAAGGCCCTTTAGATAGCCCTGTTTCAAGCAAGCGCTTTGACCACCTGACACCCCAAAATCTTTTCCAGTCTAAATTATTCTACAGACCTATATAACAATAACAACTAAAGAAAGGATACAATCACAGGGCGGTGGGTGTGTGAAGGGGTGGGTGTGAAGGGAGGAGAGAGAAGCTGCTGCTTGTAACTGGCATACTTTAAAGAAATTACAAAAAAATCTTATTATTCTTTTTCTCCCCATAGGATTAGAACTATTTGTAAACAAACTCCCTGACACTGGATTTCATTTAACTCACTGCTTATAGTTCTTAACTAGTCATCAGCAACTCTTCAGATTTAATTAGCTCCCTTGTTTTCCTCATGAAATCAAATTACAATCTTCATAAATTAGTTTCTTTATTTTTCGAGACAATATTTTCCTTTATTCTAAAATTTTAATATGTGGGAAGTTTCCATTCTAACAGCACCTTTCCATAGCAAAGGACAAGCCATATAAATTAGACACCTATTGTAGGTTTGGATGAAATACTCTCAAGGAATGGGTGTTCACTGGTTGTTACAGAGGGATTTCTACGTAGATGCAATTAAAGGAAATGATTGTCATGTTCACTCCCTCATTATGTCTTAATTAAGTAATTGTAATCTTACGGGCCTAAAGCAATGCAAAACCAAAGTAAGAATGTGACCATGCATTGAGTAGAGCCCTTCAGTGGAGTATTTCAGTCAGAAACCATGAACCACCTGAGAAGTACTATATCACATTAAGCATTTGCTTGTGTTTGCAGGTTTGCTTTTTTACTTCTGTATCTCTGAGGACTTGTTACTGTGTGGAGACAGCAGACCTGGTGTGGATAGGCCTCCCCTCAAATTCTGAAGTCTGCCAGAGACATATGTAGTGTTAGTGACAGCTGCCCTATATCACTAGTGTGGGAGCTCTTCCCTGATCACCAGCTGGGTGGTGCATGGGTGCTGCTATCCACAGTCTCCAGTGGCTGGAAAGCTGGTGAATATGCAATGATAATGTGTGGAGGCATCAGTGTGTAAGTGTGTTTGTGTTGTTACTGCGAGTGTTAGGCTAGATACTGCTTGAATGCAAATAAAGCATTACTACTAAAAAGATTAGAAATTATAGCTGTAATACTGGTTTTATGTGGAAGAGAGATAGTAGAACTAATATTCCTCGTGCTGGTCCTTGTTTGATTCAAAGGCCAGTTTCTGTGTAAATTGATCTCTCAGTCTCAGGGCTTTGATTGCCCTGTGACAAGCAGATATCAAGGGCAGGGAGCTTACCAGATAGCTTAATGAGTCCAGGTTGCACTGTGCAGCTTGAGTCTCAAAAGCAGTATAAATACCTTGTTTTGGCACAAGACCGGAGTGAGGACAAACAGTTTCAGACAGCTCCTGGTACTGAGGTCTTTTAACCTGTTCCAGGCCTACTAGGTGGTGCAATTACTGAAAAATTGGGAGTCTACACCATCATTTCACTAACTTGCAGTGCAGAGACAGTCCTACAATATAGAAAAAAAAAAAACCCAACACAATAATTCCACATACCTAAACATTTTTATATTTTTAGGAGCATTTCCCTCCTCAAAATAGACAGATTTACACCAAATTATACATAATTGTTTTCCTCCCTTGTTTTAGAATTTCCTATTCCTAATAAATTTTGCTGATCAAGACAGGTTGCTGCCAAAACTCTAACATCCTGACCACGATGAAAAGCAAATTCCACTGTGTAAAGCCAAAATAAATGACTTCAGATAGATGATATAAATGAACACATTGTAGGAATTTTTCTTAGATCCAGGATAAATCTGAAGGATTTAATAATGACTTGTTGGCCTGATTCATTGTTGTGATTACACATTTATTGCTTTTGTCCAGATTGCTCCTAGTTTTATTTATGCAAATGAGTCTTATTTGTACATGTGGTTGTAGACATGGGGCAAAATGCACATACAGAGTAATAGGGCAAGAAAATAGAAAAAAAAGCTATACTTAAAGTATTTGTGTATGTCTGACAAAGAACAGGATGTAATGGCTTTTTCCCCTTTAGAAATACAGATATTTTCATATATGAGTTTGTAAACTCGTGTGGCAATCCTGTATACTGACAGTATTTTCTGTGGATATGTTCAGGTTTTATATGTCTGTGGGGACAGGTAAGGCAAGCTATTTCTTGTGGCATGAGTGCAGAATATGCCTATTGCAGCTGATCCAATTTGTTAGTGAAAACAGATGTTTTGTGTGCGGTGTGTTCTCTGAACTCACCAGGGCCAGCAATGTCAAAAGGGTACATACACAAAGAAGGAGGGGAAGGTATTTATCATAATACGAGGTAGCACTTCAAAGAGTAATAATAATAATAAATATATTAGAAATATAGTCTGGATATCAGCAAAAATGTCCTGACATAGAATATTCACCTACATCAAGTTCTGGAAACCACATTGCCTGTCAAATTTTAACAACAGATAAGAGAAGAAAAGGCATATTGATAAATGTACTACTGCAGGAAAAAGTTGTTTACAGGAAGAAATCATTAGGTGAATTTCACTTTCTTAGACATGAAGATCTATCAGGATGTTTTCTGCAAATCATGGAAACAATAGGCTACAAGAAATTAACATTTTTCAGACATACTTTTGACACATGTTTTCCAAGCTAGTGAAAGAAACTGTGGGAGATGGACTGAAACTTGACAGTTGCAGTGTAACTGTCAAGATCTAACCAAAAACCACAGAAGAATACATTACTGGCTGTGAACCACACGCCTCAGAGCAGCTTCAGCCAGTCTGCGCTGATAATAGAGCAGGTACCCCTTGATAATGACACTATACTTAATTTATTGAGCATTTACCACATGTAATAGGTTACCACCATCACCTGCAATAGTGGAATCAAAACATCTAGACTGACACAGACAGATTTGTATCCCCCTCCTTTATAAATAGCAGCCAAAAGAGCTATAAACAGCTGTCAACATGAATCTTATTCATCTGTCCAACAGCTAGCACTTTTCATGCCACTGAATATCTAAATGGGCAGGTTCTGCTCCTATGAAGCATTTATAAGAATTTAAAAAGGTTGTCATTCTGACACTTTAAATCAGAATATACCTGTTATTTATACTCTGTGCATTAGTGCTTGTGTATGTGTGTGTATTTAGCCCTATACAAAGACAAACATGGGCATACTTTTTACCTTGCTCAGATTTCCTTGAGATTCTTTTCACTGAATAGATTACTAACTGCTCCATGGTTGACTTTGTGGGCCAGTTTCACTCTACAGGAACAACTGGTGACTAACAAACACAGGAAAACAGATTTAAGGAAGAAATTTTTATGAACCATTAACCAATGCCTTCTGCCAGTACCCACCTCAGTACTGACATGGAAAGAGAGGGAAAAAAGGTGATGTAGCCTTATTTTAGTCATTCACATATTAAAGAAATGGACAGAGGGAAAACGAAGGTCTGCAGTGATGTTTATGAAGGGACTAGTTCTGTTTTCAACGGAATCAACGTGAATAGTAGTAAAAGGATAAAAGAACATTGGGACTCATTTCAAATGTGAAAAATTGTATATTTACGTTTTATTTATTTTCTATCAAACAATGAATATATTTAGGAGCACCAGATTATTCAATTCACTGAAGAAATTAAGATATATATTTTTAAGTAAACGTGCACAGTCTTGAACTCATTTTATTATTAAACGTATTTGAACTGGACTCTGTTCATACAAACATGTGTAGTGTGCACAGACAAACTGTGTGTGCACAGCAAACACCTAAAGCAGAGCTGTGGCATTAAGATTTGGGTAACACCATCAAATGCACTATGGTGTAGGCAAGGAGAATCTTTTTGCCCATGTGCAGTCAAGGTGTATAAAGTAAAGTTTAGGGGTGGAAGGAAAGTTATTTTAATTTCAAAGGGTGGCTGAGAAGTTTGCAGGGTATGAAAAAAATAGCTGGAAACCGTTTTTTAGTGTTTCTGCAAAAGAATTGTGTATCTAATTACTGAGGATCTTACAAAACTGAATTTAAGTTTTTTTTGTGGCAGAGAAAAATGGGTAGATTTTCAAAGAGGGAGAGTAAGGGGAAATCAACAAAGCAATGATATATTCTTCAGGCAAGAGTTTTTGCTAGTTCTGTGACAAAAAAAAAAAAAAAAAAGGAAAAAGAAAAAGAAAACAACAAACAAGCTTTGGTGTGAATGCTCAGAATCCTTTTAATGAGGCTACAGGAGTGCTCCCTTCCAAATTGTGCCACACCAGTGCAATTGTGTAACCTTGTCAACACAGCAGAGTTCCAAACAAATGTAACCTTCAAAAAAAAGGGTGACTGTACAACATAGGTTTTATGCAAGGTTAATCAACCTTATTTTTAAAATATAATCCATTATAAATACTTAGAGGCAGGCAAGTGTTATGGATGGGTTGATTCACATGGAGCATGTACTGTTACCTGAATTGTTGGATAACTGTAACAAAAATTAAATCATAATATTTGCCCGCCACCATAGACAGAAAACAATATCCTTACACACAATATTGTCAATGCAGCCACTTTTGTGTGCCTGTATATGCATGGCTAAATGATTTTATGCTTTTTCTTGCTTTGAAACATGAAATATAGGGTGTTCTTTCATATTGTACAAATGCTTAATTACCAGACATAGAACTGTATTAGTTTTTCAGTAAATTTAACTGAATTTTTTCTCCATAATGGTGCTAACATTTTAAAAGGAATTTTAAGATAAGCTGCAGTCAATCATGGTTCAGCTGGTTATAGAGCTCCACTGACAGTGTGTCAGGGATGCTAGACTCTAAGCAGCCGCATGTCACAAGAACTCTGTGTAGATGAAGGATGCAAGAACAATCTTGTTCCCTCTGATAAAATGAAGAAAAGCCTGATGATTAAATGCCTCAAGCCTTTTCTTGCAGAATGTTTTTCCCAGGATGTTGTAAAAAGAACAGTAGTCACAGTTGTTATTGTGGTGTAAAAATTAAGGTCAGGTTCACAGGAGTATTTAAATCTTTTTAGAGAGTGCTTAGTCATTCTTCGAATGTAGTGCATTTGCTTAAAGGTAGACACATGCCTTAAATGCTTAAATGCCTTGATATGACAGGAAAGTAATTAAAAATAATTCAAAGTTTATTAGTAAAATAAATTGAACAGAATTACTTACAAAAGCATTGGCGGTATTATCAGGAGGACCAGTCAACTCTGTCCTGGTCCACAAAATGAGACTCAGGCAGGAAACCCTCTGCTGTGAATAGGGATAAGACATAGATGCACACACTGATAGTTGTGAAAGTGAACTCACAACTTACTCCTACGATATTTCATCTCCATTTTTGTACAGGACATCTCCTTTTTTTGGAGGACTGAGTCTTTGAATATAGAGAAGCTCCACAGACTCTCTACTGTTCTTGACAGCAGGTAGATCAGGCAAGAACATATCATGCTTAAAATCCAGGAGCAGAGAAGAGGCCTTGTTCCTTGTTACTTCTTACTGTATGCATATTTTCAGCAATGAGGAGAAACTGTTGGGGGGCATATATATGATACAAGTGTCAAACCAATGTGACTAATGCTCAGGGCACAAGAGTTGACAGTTTTGAAGAGAGGTGGAATAAACTGCAAGTGAGTGTGATACAGCAACCAGATGATGGCATACAAAGACACACTGGATGTGAGAAGGGATATTAGTTTTCAGTAGGGATGCTGGACCAGCAACATATGAAGGGATTTTCAGATAGTATAAAAATATGAGTGTGATGTAAATTAAAAAAGAATATCAGAAACCCCTAAGAAATTGTAAAATGCTGTTCTTAGTACTTCAGATGACAACAGATGCAAATATTTTACATTGCTACACTTCCTTTAGTTACTGAAAATTATTTTAAGTCCGAAGGGAACACTCAGGAGTTTAAAATTTTCATGGAAACTATGAAATCCATTTTCTACTAACTTCACAGTTGTCTTCTGCCAGATGGATTTCTCACTGTTACTGCACACGTTGACAAGTGAGAATGTTGTCATTTTCAAAAACGCTGATGTGAGCCCTCCTGCTTAGCCTGCAACCTGTGTGTGAATTTGCTTTTTCTGCATCTTTCAGATCGATTTCTTGCTTACCACAGTAGTGAAAAAGACAGCATATATGAAATATACGCTACAGCAAAGACAGTGTTTAACATTCCTACAGAAATATTCTCAATTGCCATGTTTTTCCGAGTCTGTAGCTGAGTGATATAATGGACTGTCACTTCTTTTTAGAAGGAGAAATCTTCCAGTCCCAGAATGGCAATTAAGCCACTTAGCAAGTTGATATTCAGGACATTCAGTAAGTATGTGGGTGTCCACAGTTCAGTTTTTGTTCTGCAGACATCTGAGTAAGACAAGCAAAGTTTCCCAAAAATATAACCTCCACTTCCCAGATGCAGTCCTGAAGTATATTGTGTACCATTAAAATTCATGTCAAAAAGTGTAATATCTCCAATACGGCTCATTAAGAATTAAAAACTTTGAAAACTAGGACTCCTTGGCTAATAAACTTTTAATTTTATTTTTTTTTTTATTTTTCCTTCCTGCTTGTGATGACAAAATACAATTAGTAGGTTTTCTGATAGGAAACATTGCATGCCAAAACTGTGGGTTCTTTTTTCTTGAAGGACAACCTGTTTCTATGAAAATATGACTTTGTCTGTCATAGAAGGCTCTACAGTCAGTAACAAACCCACCACACTGAAATCAACACTTGCTGTGAAAAGTGCCTAATTTTGTTTATTTGTTTGCTTCATAAAATCCCAATACACCATAATATTTCAAATTTAGTTTGATGTTGATATTGGCTTTACAAAAAGTGTGTTCAGAACTAATTTTCAAATTCAGAAAGAGCGAAAGGACTGATAAATTATAATTACTTACAATATGAAGAGGTATGAGTGAAGTGCACAGAAAACAAGTAACAGAAAACACTAAGTCCTTAAATTCACTAAACTGGTGCCACAGTTAAAACAAAGCTGATGGCATGAATGTGATAATAAAAATTTATATAAAATGAAGGTCTCAAATCAATCTATTGAGTTTCACAAGACAGTACAGTAGAATCAGGATTTTTATCTACAATACAGACATTCAAAATGTGCTCCTCATTGCACACAAAGGTGAGATCTTATTTACTGAACACTATAGAAAAAAATTCTTTTCTGTTTCTGTAGATTTGATCTGTCTTTTCACAATAATGAAAAAAAAAACATTCCTTAGACTTAAATAGTGCTTGTTACTGTTAAATGTTTAATATCTAGATTGTGGTGTTTCTATTTTATTTGATAATGGTACAGTAATGTCACTTAAAAAAAAAAAAAATCAGTCGCTTTCTTCATGAAAGAAATCAACAGAATGGATAGAGGCCAAAAATTCTGAATAACTAAAATATTACCTTAATTAAAAAAAAAAAAATCCAAATGTCTACAATGAAATCATGTTATATAAACTGTAAAATTAAAGCACTGATAAACAAAGAAAAGACTAGCAAACCCCCTTGTGCATCTTCTAGTACCCTTACTCCAATTCTCCTGTGAATTACACTAATTTTAGAATAGTCCATGTACATTCTTGGACTTTATTACTTATTCCCAATTTAGTCTTCAAATGAGAAGAGAATCAGATTCCAACTTTTTGGCAATCAAAACAGCATACATTTGGAGCAGAAAGAACATGCAGCCATGACATATATTGCTTAAAGTAGCAGAGCAAGTAGAATTTGACCTTTAAATTAAACTATTAAAAGCAAATAACAATGGTTCATTTCCCAACTGTTATCTCTGCAAAGCTCATTTCTAAAGGGTTCTTCTGCTTTTCATTTAAATTCATTTGTGTCCTTGGTCATATCCTGTAAACTTCCATACAGAATAAAAGCTCCAAATGTCATTTATAATTACTTTTGAAACAGGCACAAGTATTTTTAATATCCCTAAGCATTTATTCAACATAAATGCTGGTCAAAATATCAGAGGGTATAGATTGCTCTACTTTAGATAGTTAATCCTTTACTGAAAAGCACATATAAATAGAATGAGCAATTATAATAGATGAGGTAAAAGAAAAAAATATTTTAAATAATTATGGTTGTATAAATTGCATTTGATTTGGCTCTTTGTGTGTAATTAATTTCAATAGTACAAACACACATGTTAATACAGTTTGGTCTGAAAACATTTTCTCCTACAAAATGGGATCTTTTAATAAAAGTTTGAAAAACTTGTCTGGCATTTATAAGTTTAACCTGAATTTTTATTTGAAGGCATTTATGCTACTTAGTGATTTCTTGTTCTAAAACATTTGACGCTAATACCATATCAATTTGATTTTAGCTATTTTTTTGGATCATCTTTCATTGAAATGGTTTTATTATACCAAGCAGAAGGAATGTTTTGAAGTTAAACAGTTTAGCTAGTGCTAACTTGGAACCAGTCTTAATTATTTTTANAGTATCTCTTTTATAGAAACAACATTCTCACTTTTTTTTTTTTTCCTTAATGTGGGGAAAAAAAACCACCATAAATTATCACATTTGTTTCTTAGAATGTTAAGGTAGGTCTGCTAAGGCTAAAAATTAACTAGTCCACAACTAATATAATGCCAAGATTTAACTGATCATATGGAAAACACCTTAAATTAATTTCACTCATCTTTTCCATAGTTGGAAGTACTAAGGGAAAGCATTCTTATAAATACAGAAATTGTAGTTCATGTAAAACATTATACATAAAGAAGAATAAAACTGACATAGTATGTTCTACTATGAGCACTTCTATAAACAATTCTATAAATAAGCAGATTTCTCCAGGGTGCAATTGTAATACTAAAAAAACAGCGAAAAAGAAGAAATTAAACAAAGGAAATAGAGAAACAGGAATTAAAAATGGGGCATTTCTGACTTTCTTTGCTATTACATTAATTTGTTACATCCTTTTGAAAAGCTGACTAATATTTTGAGTAAATGGGTTAACTTTGTCTCACAAAGGGCTACTTTTGTTTTACCATTTTGTCTACTAATTGTGTAACGATGAACAGAAGGAAGAGCTTGTTTATATACATCCATTTACACTAAAAATTATTAAAAACTGTCTGCCTTTTTTTGTAACTGTGGCTTTCCTGTTGAAAATGAGTATGCAACATACAAAATGGTTTTGATAAAAGCGTATTATTAAAGTATAGAGGAGGATTAAAATTGAAGATTGAAACAAAAAGGAAATTAATATAGCAATGCAATTTTACATGAACGCTTGGCTAGAATTTTTTTCAACTTAGTCTAAGCTTCACCTTATCTCAGAACTAGTTCCCAAACATTTTATTTTGAGTGGCCTATATAGTCTTATTAGTTATGAGTAAAATTCAAACAGCTCAGAATTTGGAAGCTTCTGTAAACTAACTAACATGCAGGTGGTATTCTCCTGAGTATAGGCTATTTTTTAGGGCTGTCAGAATGCTTGTTTCCTGCCAAAATAATGGACAGATCACTCTTTCTATTTTTTATGGAACTAAGAGAATGTACTAGATGCAATGGAGTGCTGAAAGACCGTTACTCAAAACAAGGAAGAGAAAGAGGATGTCAGGTGTTAGTATTTCTGTTTCAAAGAAGTATTTTCATAGGGGGGAAATATTTTTGGGGAAAAAAGACTAGGAAGGCAGGAAATTAAAGCCCACTCTAAAATATTGACTTTTCACTNTTGGCTCTTTGTGTGTAATTAATTTCAATAGTACAAACACACATGTTAATACAGTTTGGTCTGAAAACATTTTCTCCTACAAAATGGGATCTTTTAATAAAAGTTTGAAAAACTTGTCTGGCATTTATAAGTTTAACCTGAATTTTTATTTGAAGGCATTTATGCTACTTAGTGATTTCTTGTTCTAAAACATTTGACGCTAATACCATATCAATTTGATTTTAGCTATTTTTTTGGATCATCTTTCATTGAAATGGTTTTATTATACCAAGCAGAAGGAATGTTTTGAAGTTAAACAGTTTAGCTAGTGCTAACTTGGAACCAGTCTTAATTATTTTTATTTTGATTTATTTTATTTTATTTTATTTTGCATTAAAGTTAGAATAGGTACTAAATTATAATAATGACATAGCTGTAAATGCAGACATAACATATTTTTTAAGAATAAAGTTCAAAATTCTAGGATCCAGAAATGGAAACATTTTTCCACAAAGTATCTCTTTTATAGAAACAACATTCTCACTTTTTTTTTTTCCCTTAATTGTGGGAAAAAAAAAAAAAAACACCATAAATTA
>VXBJ01003367.1:0-106727 GCA_013400055.1 Nycticryphes semicollaris | reverse complement strand
CATTCATCTCTGGGGACCCCAACATAAGAAGAATATGGACCTATTGAAGCAAGTCCAGAGGAGGACCACAAAGATAATCAGAGGGCTGGAGTACTTCTATGAAGACAGGCTGAGAGAGCTGGGGTGGTTCAGCCCAGAGAAGACAAGGCTTATAGCAGCTTCCCAGTATTTGAAGGGGACCTGCAAAAAAGCTGGAGAGTGACATTTTATAAGGGCATGTATTGATAGGTCAGAAGGTAATGTCTTTATAGTGAAAGAGGGGAGGTTTAGATCAGATATTAGGAATACATTTTTACTGTAAGGGTGATGAAACACTGGAACAGGTTCCCAGGGAAGCTGTGTATGCCCCATCCCTGGAGGTGTTCAAGACCCTGTTGGATGGGGCTTTGAGCAACCTGGTATTGGAGGTGTCTCTACCCATGGCAGGATGCTTGGACAAGACAATCTCTGAAGGTCCCTTCCAACACAAACCATTCAATAATTCTATAATTCTATCATAGTAAAATATTTGGGTGCAGTTTTAAAATGAACTTGAGTTATTACCTTTAAACAGAAATAGGTGTCCCAACTACAGGGGCTGTTGACTGAAGCTTCACTTCTGATATTAATCCTCTGACTCTGTAACCATGTAAAGTCTGTCACAGAAGAATAACGACAGCTATGAAAATCTGAACCAAAACTCATCTCCAGTTTGTTTCCTGAGATCTTTGTTGGAGAAAGAGTGTTTTAGGGTTTTTTTATCCTTTATGTTTGTCTGTGTATGTCTATAAAAATAGTTTTACTTGGGGTAAATTTCTGAGGGCTTCCCTTCTTCTTCTTGGCTTACTCCTTGACAATTTTAAGCCTTATTCATGCAAATGTTGAGTGTAAGATATTCAGATGACTTTAATGGAGCTGCTGGAAACAGATAACCCTCTCTTTTATTAAATCTGAGCAGGGCTTCCCGTGCTCCAATGACCTCTCCATCTACACTGTTATAAAAATTTTAGTTATTTCTGACTGTAACCTTTTTGATCATGTATGTTGTATCACTCCAAGCACAAATCCTGTACCAGACCACAGACATAATATATGAACTGTTTTATTTCTGTGTAAATCCAAATTCATCATTTTATTAGAATACAATCACTTTTATATGGTTAAAAGTTTTCTCAAGAAGTAGAAAAATTACTGATTTTTTAAAGGTTAAAATGCAGATAATTTATTTTTAAAGTTTAAGCAACCTCACATAGATTCTTAAATAGCAACTTGCTTCTCATTGGGCATAAATAAGTTGATGTCCACTCAAATAATCTGCTTCCAACGGAAAGCAAAGAAATGTTATTCTAAGTACACTGGTGAGTTTGTTGCATTCTACTAGCAGTGAAAGTAATGGTAATAAAATCTACCTGACAAATGAACATGGTATTTCTTCCGATGTAACAGGCTTTTGCCACATATTATAGTTTGTGATATAAACATTTATCACAGATATATTTCTTCTCTATATCTACCCATGAGTGTGCCCTCTACCTGGTGCAAATCTATAATAGATCATATCACCTGAAAGTTTCATAGAGCTGACAAAACCTGCCAGTTCACCACAGTATTGGCATGTGTTATGTGCCACATTCAGATGAGGAACTGCAACAGGAAATGCTATTGTCTCATGCCTCTTCTCCTCGTTCTCCTAAGTATGGTCCTAATGGAAAGCAGACATGATTCCTGAGTTCTGCTTGGTGAGCAATGCAAGGTGGGGTCTTTAAGACCATTTGCTGTGTTCACATGAGGTCTGCGGCTGCCATTCCTTCAGTAGCTCTGACTGCACTTACTACCTTCTCTGGTCTCACATGTGGCAGCTCTGTCCTGCTGGTCATAGGGGAGGCCACAGACAAACTCCAGTCCCTTGCTGTCAACACCACTAGTGTCTCAATGCCAGCTAGCCTCCACACTGCTGCTCTGCAGAGATTAATTTCATAGTAATATGCATATGCTACAATGTACATCGCTTTGGAAACAGGAACAGGAAAGGAAACAGAAGAGATCATTTCAATGAGACAGTGGGGCTGATCTGGTCCACATGGACAAAACTTGTCCCAACATACATTAAAACACAAAAATTGGGATTTGGGATACTAGAGCAGTGATGGAATAAAAAAAAAATATGACTCTGGTGGCGTACATATTTGGGAAGCCAATACAATGTGATATAAGTGCTCTGGCACTGCCATCTTGCTAGCAAATAGTGGCAAACATTTAAAGCTGCTCCATTCAAACTAAATAGTAAATAAATTTACTTTGGCATTCCTTGCCAATGTTTTGATTTTCTTTGCACATTTTATTTATGCATTGTTACTAAAAAACTGCATGGGGTGTTTAAAATTTAAAACATACTATGTTAATCTTTCAAAAAGATTTCGTTAACTTGCATACTGTAAATTTATAATTTCATACAGTTAAAAATACTGCAATGAAATTGTCTTTCAGCACATGATGTAATGTCCTGCAGAGTATCAGCAGTAGGAAATGCATCCTTAGTGACACGTACATTAAATTTATAGGATTACAGTATTTGCTTTGAAAATTTAGTCTCTATGTCTGTCAGCCTTTCAAACAAGAACAATATCATTTCTCTAGATGATTGTTTCTTTTGTTTAGAAAGCCAAGAATAATTCAGATTTAGATTTCCAGAAGTATTTCAATGAGGCTTGGTTTCTATTTCATTTAGGGGCTGTAGCATCAGTTGTCAAGTATCTTTTCTGTGTGCCATTATAAATCTACGTTGTCTTAACATTTTATCATACAATTAATTGCCATTTCATTTAAAGCAATTTCTTACAGAAAAGGGTTATAAAATTTAACAGGCAATGATAACTTTCTTAGTTTCAGTTAACCAAGACATGAAATTTGAATTTAATTCCTGTTATATAATTAATTGTCCCTGAAACTAGAGAGAGAAAGGCAACACAGAGAACAGGATTTTAAGGTAGTATGACTTCATTGTATTTAACACCTGAAAAATATCAGGCAGTAAGCCAGTCAGTGTAGGTCATTCCTCCTTTATAGCTTTATCCAAGTCAAGTCTCTTTTGCCAGATAGCCTTCTTAATCCTCCATCTCACTAGATATAAGAGCTGTAGCTCAGCACTTATTTCTCTCATATGTATAAGGTTGAAAGGGATAGGAACAGGTTATAGCTTTTTGCTAAGTACTATCCATTTCTTCTACTTTTGGAAGATGCTTTCTCTGGCTCCTAAGAATAACGTTTTATGTTGTCTTAAAATAGTTTGCTTATATTACTCATAATTGAGTTATTGCTCATTGGACTTCCACACTCCCTTCCAAGACGTATAAGGAAGTCAAGACATTTTAGATGGGCTAAACAGGAATGTCATGACTCAGTTCCAATGCAAAAAGCAGTATATAGGTTGTGGAAGCAGGATACAAAAGAATAATTTAAAAGCATTGCCCGTGTCATGCAGTGTCAGGAAAGTCAAAGCTCATCTGTATTTGAGACTTGCAAGGGACACTGAGGGCAACAAGATGACTTTCTACCGCTGCATTAGTTCAAAAGCCGAATAAGGAAAATAAGCCCCATTACTCAGTGAAGATGGTGATTTAGTGAGAGTGGACACAGATAGCACTGAGTTACTCAGTGCCTTCCTTGCCCAAGTTTTGCCTGGCGAGGACTCACAGGTGTCTGTGATTAGAGTCAATATTCGAGGAGGGAAATGACCAGACATGGATGAGAATTGAATATGGGATTACTGGAGAGTTTTTAACCCATGCAAGACCCCCATGGTTGACTCAGAGAAAGATGACCAATGTCCTTGCAAGGTTTCTTTCTGTCATATTTGAAAGGCTGTGGAAATTGGAGAGGACACTGACAACTGGAAAAAGGCAAACGTTGCACCCATCTTCAAAGAGGTACAACAGGAGGCTAATCAATCCCATTTTAGTCCCTGGGAAAATTCATGTGGTAAGTGTCTGTGTGCAAACGGTTAGGACATCATTCAAACCTCCTACTTGTCTGAAGTTGTTTTTAATATAAATTTATAATAGCAACAACAATTTATTTTGTTCCCACATAAATAACTGATAGCTTTCCCAGAGCTGTCATTGGCACACTAAGGAGGAGACCCAAACTAAAATTCATTAGTCATTTTACACATAAATCTGAAAGACACATTTGCTGTTTGGTGCCATGAGTTTCTTAGTAGTCACCAGATTCATTAAAGAGCAGCCAGAAGGATTCATGCCCTTGGAGTTCCTTTGCTCTTAAAATAATCATGGAAACTCTTCACGAATTTTTACATTTCAAGTATTTCTAATAAAAGTTGTTCAAAACAACCAGATTACTCAGTTACATAGGTACAGGCAGACCACTTTTGTTAGCTTTTAAACTCAAATGTAATATAAAGACTTTGGGATGACGAAAAATATGATGGATTTCTCTGCTTTCTTAAAATAAATAAAACATTATTTTGTTTTTCTTTCAATTCACTCTGAATTAAGTGCATAACAAATAGGGAAAAAAAAGTCTGAAAGTTTGATTTAATAAATTGGGTTTTTTTCAATTGAAGTTTCTGCTTGTGTGTTTGCTTTTATTCACTGCATAAAACAAGACATTTCAACCAACAGTATTATTTTTTTATATAAAGTTTTGATTCTGTTGATGTTCTAATTTTGGGGGAAACTTTGAAAATTTTTTTAAAATGTATTTCACAGTTTAAGTTTAATCCTCTCTAACTTTTCTTTTCATGAACCACAGCATTTTTTCTCATCAGATTAAACAAAAAAAATCAAGATATTTTTCTAAACAGTTAAAACAAAATAAAACACAAAGTCCTTATTTTAAAAAAAGTTGAAAATATGAAAAATACAAGTAGCAAAGACTTTTCAATCAGTTCCTATTTGTCAATGATCTTGAAGAGTTTAGTCTGGTCATTGGTTTTACACTTCATCTACGTCTCAAAACTAAGCATCATTAATGTGCTGTGACAATTAATTCCAGACTAGATGACTTATCCTCCATTGATCTTACCAAAGTTATTGGCTTCTGCCCTGATATTCAGACACGTGAGAAAATATATCAGTGGCTAACAGAATAGACAATGTTTCGTGAAGCTACTTCTGTCGCTATCACACATGCAGCTCAGAAATGACACTATTTTGCATATTCTCTCTGTATTCCTGCTTGCTTCATTAATGACAGTGAATGGTTTCCACATTCTCTGAAAAACAATTTTCACACGGACAGAACAATAGAACTTTAACAATCCATAAATAACTGCAGAAATTAAACCAAGCTGGCCATTAAGCCCATTAAACAAGCACCAATACAATAAGAATCTGTGTAACAGTTATAGGTCAGAGAATGACAGTCATGAGAATAATTTTAAAACCATAAGAGTTGCTGTAATAAGTTCTTTGGATGGGGGAAAATCATTTGGTGTTTTATAAGACAGTAACAGCATTTTAACACAAATTTACAAGTACTTGACGTGTCTTGCATATTTTCCAAATTAATTGAATTCATAGTGTCAGATTATAGCTATGAATTTAATATAAAAGTGTCATAAGAAAAGACACAGAGCTAAAAAATTATTAAGCACATGAGCAAGGTATTGACTGGACAGTTTTGTACTGTCAGATGTTTAACAACAGGCTAACTGAGTCCTTGAGAGTTAAGATATCTGTAATTCATCAGCGACCAAACCAGGTGGGAAGACAGGTACCAGCTGCGTTCTGATCAGAGAGTAAAAACTGCTTCAGTGGGAGAGCTCCAGTAAGAAACTTGCTTTTCAGATTTGAGAGCTGTGACAAAGAAAAGCTCTCCAAGCATGAGAGCTCACTGCTATTAACCTGGTAGGCCTGGAATGACGAGTAATTCAAGTTAACCACCTGTAAACCACCTGTAAAAAATGTCAAGTTGCTCCAGTCAGGGGAGCCAAATCAATTGGGATGATAACACAGAGATCATGTTTTGAATGATGTAACGTTATTTCATTGCACGACTGTGACTACGTGAGTCAAGTGGAAAAAGAAAATGAGTGAAGGCTGAGTAGATATGAGAAGCATAGAGTAAACCTCTAAAGAGCCCATCTAAATTATCACCTCTCCACAGCCACCAAAAAGGGTTACAGATGAGTGAAAACATCCAAAGTGGAAATGTCTAACATTTTTCTGTGTATAAGTTTTTTCATTAGCTGCTAGTATGAGTATTTGACAAAGTGTGAAAAGCAGGGGAGGAATAACCCTTGGAATTGGTAGAATTTCAGTGTTCTTGTCTAATTGCTTCTCTGTAATTTTCAACCAAAAATAAGTTGAAGACAAGAAGACTGCAGGAAATTTTCCTCTGTTTTGTTCCTTTTTCTGCTCTGCCCCTAAATGATATGGAGCATCTTACAGACTGTGCATATCACTCAAGAGAATATATCTTTCCTCCTAAGAGAGTCAATCTACACAACTCATACAGATTAAGAAAAAAAAAAAATGTTTTTCACAGGAAGAAACAATTTTATTTCATTTCTTAAGGAAACTGGAGGCTCTGTGTGAAAGGACTGCCTTATAGAAGAACACCACTCAGAAAGAATACAGTGTCTGCTATGGGAATCCTCTATGATATATGACATATATGACACGTAAAATGTTTTCACAGGTGGCCACTATCTAATTTGAGGTTCCTGGGGTATAACTTACAAAAAAGCAATGTACTCTTATCTTTGATGCTGGTCACTGAAAACTCTGCTCTGAACACATAGTGTGTAATGCTACTGTGGACCTTTTGAATTCAAAATCATTAGAAGCTTTTAACAATTTGAGCTTTAAACTCTCTTTAGTTCTTCTGTTATAGAAAATGGGGTTAATGATTCTTCACCTTACATAGGTATTCTGGAGATAGGTTTACACGAGACATAGTCAATAAAAAAGAATCAAAACAAAAACCGCAAAAAGACAAATCCACAGTTATTAAGTCAGTTACACAAGGAAATGACATAGAATAAAGATAAATAACGGAAAATACTTATTCTGTGAATATATAATAACAAAAAAGATAAATATGAATTATAATAATATACCAAAATAGATTAATAATAAATATAGTGTGGAATATGCTATGGAATTGAATCATTAAAATGTATCATTATTGTGAAAATATTTGCAATCAGATATACAAAATTATGTTGTATTTTCCCTAATTTTTGAGTTCTTAACTGTTAGAATTCTAACGATTTTAATTTTTGTGCTGTATTTTTTGGAAATCTGCATTAGAAGGTAAGTAAAGATATGTGGCAAAGTACTGCACAAAAAATCTGAGGTTATTGTTTTAAAAGGAGAAATATATCACAAGCAATTCCTAATAGTTTTCTGTTGTTAACTATTTGTATACTCTTTCACAAAACTGAAATCAAAAATAGAGTTCATTTATAAAATAAAAATGCACAGATATGCCTTAAATCAGGCCAGGCATTACAAGCACTCAGTTTATTTTTACATACCTGTTTATTCAGGTATCCAAAGGACACTTTAATGTTCATTCAGGAATAATTTATTCAGTTAGCCATAAACTTAATAAGCAGTGAGTTAAAATTGTTGTACAGACTGTTAATGGTCACTTGAGGGAGAGGAATAAAGCAATGAAGCAAATCAAAGTGATAATCTGTGACAATTCAAGTCCCTTAAAATTACAAAAAAGACAAAGTGGTTTGGTCAAAATACTTGAAATACTAAGTCTGTCACTGGTACTACCACTGTGCTACGTGTAGTCACTACAAAAAGGCAGAAGTAGTCTCTATAAACAGATTCTAAATCTATCAGAGTTGTCATTCCTAAGTACATGTATAAGTTATTTATCACAGAATAAGAGAATGAGGCTGGAAGGGACATCTGAAGGTCATCTGGTCCAACACGTCTGCTTAAGCAGGGCCACCTACAACCAGTTGCCCATGTCCATTTCCAGGTGGCTTTTGACTGTCTCCAATGTGGGACACTCCACAACCTCCAAGGGCAACCTGTTTGAGTGCTCGGTCACCCTGAGAGTGCAAAATCATTATAGATTAAACCCACTGTGTTTCAGTTTGTGCGCATTGGTGCCTGCCCTGTCACTGGACATCATTGAAAAGGTCCTAGCTCCACCTTCTTTGCACCCACTAAAAATAGGGACAAGACTAAAGTGGTTAATCTTAACAGTGTGCCTAGTCATTGAAAAATGGATAGTATTAAGATACACCATCATTACTTTAAATGGAATCTTAAATGGAATCCCACTTTGAGAATTTATGTTCAAATTTATCTTAACATGAAATACATTACTGTGACTTTCTTCATCTGCCTCAGTGGTCGCAGGAAAGTCCTTTTGCTTTGTCTCCCATGTAATGATCATCTGGTTGCTGGTTAGGTTTTGTTTATTTTTCTTTTAGGTAATGGTAGATATGCAGCGTCAAGTTAATTAGCCACTGGACTTTTCCCTTTTAGACATCCAGGTCTTTACATCTGTATTTTTGACAAAAAAATCTGTATTTCCTTTTCAGATCTTAGATTACAGAATCCCTTGAAAGTCCTATATACTTACATATGCCTATATCTGGACAGAAACCAGGAACAAACTTTCATATGTGGCTGTCCTTTAGATAACCAATACACAGAATTTGACAATTGCTTGCAGGGAAATTGCATCTGTATAACTTAGTCGACGTTGAAGACAACAAAAATCTGTACAGAAATTGCATGTTTACTTTCACTTTTTAGTGCAGCCTGTATGTTCCTTGATGCAGGAAGAATGCCAGTTGACTGAAATTGAACAACTAATATCAGGGAGTTACAGACAAGAGAAGCAACGTTAAAATTCTCAGTGTTGGGATTAATCTCCTTGAGAAAAATATTCCAGTCGTGTTAGGCAGAAAAAATGAAAAAAAGGACCTATTTCCCCTTTTTAAATTTTTACTCATATTTTCAATCAAATTACCTCTTAGGAGCTTAAAAGCTGCAGTTGGCTACCATAGACATTTGTGTAGGTGTAGAAAAGGACCCAAGTCAAAGAGTGTGAAGAAGTCCAGACAAAAAGAGAACAATATAGATAGAAGTTTAAGAGAACCATCCTCCATTTTACACTGTTTTACTCAATTTTCAAGATCTAAGCAGATCAGTACTGGGACCTTTCTTGTTAACAGTTAAATAGCCAGGCTGCTTCTGCAGCCACTCGGTAACAGTACTGAAGTGTTCAATACAAACATTTGACTGAATTAACTATACAGTTAAATGATTCCTCAAAATTGAATTTTCATTAAAAAAAACATATAAAATTTATTATCACTTATGTGCACCACTATCTGTAGAATGATAGAATTCAGCATTCAAAGCCTTTTCTGTCCTGAAGATGTAATCCTTCTGAAAATAATCGTGTATTATGACTCTTTTGGAGTGTATGTGATATTAACCATATTCTAAAGGTATTTTGGTGCTTAAAGATCCACGAGAGTTCTACAGCTGGGTAGCATTTTCTTTGATCAATTTTCAGGTTTTACGGTAATGTTTTTCAGAAGAAAATTTTGTTGAGAAATTTTTTAAAATGCCTATTTCAAATGTAAAAAAAAAAAGAAGAAATATTTAGATTTCTTCTACCAAAGTGGCTCAAAACCTCAAAATCTAAAAGTTTATTTTATTTTGCTTTGAATAACAAGATTTTGACTGACCAACGTAACTTTTTTTGACAAAAAAATAGTATCTATATCCATATCCGTGCATGCATGTATTGACACATATTATCATATGCTCATTAATTATACAACTGTTTTTCGTCAACTCCCCCAGTTTAACCACTGTGCATCTTAAAAAACAATAGCTCTTTATTTTATTAGATAATATTAAAATTAATTTTGAAGATCTCAAGGAGCTGATACAAATGAGGTCAGCAGATTTTACATATCCAATCTGCTTAGGTGTACATCTGAACAACACATTAGAGGACTATCTTTTTGTCAGGTACATAACGCTATTTTAGATCTGATGCATAAAGCAGAACAGAGTACAAACCAATGTCTTCAGAATCAGTTAATGAGCAGAATAACAATATTATGAAGCAGTATGCTCTACTAAGGTTGTCTTGAAATAATAAGAGCATGAAAATATAAAATGTGAAATTGCAGGGCGACAATGAAAGGACAAACAAGGAGATCTAAGCTCCTTAAACAAGAGATTTGAGTAATACTATGAGGGATACTTTTCAACTGACATGACAGTAAAGCACTCATTGTCTCATTTCTTTTAACACACATGAAACACTAATAGACAAACAGAAAATAAGCTTTAAATCTTTCTTTCTGTTTTAAGCTCTCCCCTCATTAAAAGCCCAGTATCAGTTGTGATCTGTTGACACAGTATGAACGGAAACTATAAAGATCACAGTTATTTGTGTCATGTATTTTAGCAGTAACAAAAGGAGTTGGATATAAAGAACATAGATATGAAGAACAGATGTATTACTCAGGGGTAATAAATTAACATGCATATTATGAGTGGCAATAGCAAGGTATTCCAGCCTGGGAAAGTAAATATTCTTATTTTGATTTTTCTCAGCCTGGAATAAACACTGAAGCTGCCAATTTAAAGGTTAAGTTTGTGTTTTTCAGCTTTAAAAGTTCTCCTTTTCAGTAGTTCAAACCCCCACAAGATACACGTGCATCCAACTCAAACTTGCCATGAAAGGTCAAAACATTTTTAACTTCTTGTTTAAACAAAAATACCCCAACCAACCAACCAAAAAAAAAAAAAGTGGTTTAGTTCACAAAACAAAGCTACACAAATTTGTAGAGGCAAGAGCTTTACGAATAGAATTCCAGTCTATAATAAATTGTTCTTTCTTCCCAAATAAAGTGCCAGCCTGCTCTTCTTAGACATTGCTCTTTCCTCTGAGCAAGATCTATTTAAGTACATATTAAATTAATAAAATTATATTACTCATTAGCTGTGTCCAAATGTTTCTTGGTGAAATCTGAGACAATGTAGAATTTATGTGACTTCACTATAAGCTTGTTCGGATTTTCTAAGGGAGCTGTAGTTCAGAGGAGCAAAGCAAAATTCTGCCTGTATCTAATGTTTTATAAGTTTAATACTGGACTATTACAATTTCCTTGTGAATCAACTACACTGAAGTGTCAATGACTTTGACAGAATTTCCTTCAAATTTCAGAGTAATTGTTTTAACCACTATCTCCATCAACACTGAAAATAAAGAATAATAGGCTTTGTAGCCTGAGATCTGATAGAACCAATTATCAGGCCATAACGACCATTATGGCCTTGGGGATGTAGTGGAGGTGTAATTTCATTTAAGTTCCCTGAAAGTAGTGTGCTCAGTAGAACCTGGCTGAAGAGTTTCAGTTTCATCTTCATAAAAAAAAAAAAAAAAAAAAAGCAGGATTTTTACTTATGATTGATCCATTTTCTTCAGATCATAAAAGATAAGTGACGATGAGAAGTGCACAAAGATATATGGGCATTGTTCTGCTGAGATCTTCTGTTAGTAAAGTTTTGACTTTGAAAAAAAATCAAGGGCAAACCTTTTGTCTTCTGCATAGCTATCTCCTCAAAAGTATCACCATTCAGATGGATAAATAGCCTTGATAAATTACACTGCTTACCTCTAGAAGAATTTTTTTTCTCCCAAGGACAACATCACTGTCAATTCTATATAGTCTCTGCTCACTTCCTCTGGAACTTCATCTCCATATGATAAATTCACACGCTTATTTTCTACAAGTACGTAATTAATGGTGTTGAACAGTCCTTTCATAAGAGAACTATGAAGGGGGACTTCAATACAATGCTCAACGAGAATATTTTAATATTTTTTTCATTATTTTATGTGTCTTTATATGAAGATGATCAGAGGTCTGGAACACCTTTCCTATGAAAACATACTGAGAGATGTGGGGTTGTTTAGCCTAGGGAAGAGAAGGAATCTAATGTTTAACTGAACCTAATACTGACAATCCTTCCCAAAACATCCTTGAGAATATGAAAATTTGCAGTGGAAAAAGAAACATATTTGAAAAGGATGATTTAGATGAATGGATGTATAGATAGACACATAGGTACATACATGCATAACTTGCCTGGACATGTTTTCAGTTGATGTGATTTGACTATGTCCCAGTGAAAACCCGATCCATTTAAAATAAAATTATGTCTACAATACATCATTACATTCTTAGTGCTCTTTAAGTAATAACAGTCTGAAAATAAGGTGCTAAAGTTCACTGCCATGTGAAATGGGTGACATTTTTAGTCTGTGTTCAAGATGTCATGTTCTTAGGAATCAGTAATAATTACAGCTATTCAGCTGAATTGCTGAATGTGAGAAAATAACTATTTTTTTTAACAATGGTTATTGAAAGACTGGGGGTTTTTTTAATGTTGTTCTAATAGTACTACTGAAAATTTACTTGGTCTGCAAATTTTCTTTAGCTCTGAGAATTAGCTAGATACAAGATAACAGGCTTTTGGGAGCCAAAATTAATTTCAAGGTTCTGAATTTCTAAGGCTGACTTTAATAACTACTATTAGTGACATTTTTACCAAAGAATGAAGAGAAAAATCACTGGGTCATTATAAGCTGTTATATATGAAACTAATCCAAATCTTTGTGTGAAAGTTGCTTTATTGAAGGCAGGTTTTGTTGGAAAAAATATATTTCACTTATCCTCGTCTGCAGGCTTTATGGCCTTTCTCACCAAAGTTTGTGGTTTTAGTTCTAATTTAAATAGTAGTAAAGATGTCTGAGACATTATCATCAGTATTTTTGTAGCCTTGTTTCTGAAACTGACTAGCTGCACAGCTTAATTTTTTTTGTTTTTTCTTTCCTTTTTTTTTTTGTTCTTGAATGGAAAACTGGATATGAATGTTTGCAAGATAAAGGGAGCAACTGATTAGAGACGGCAATATGAACTCAAATTAAATTGAGACCTTCAACTACATGCACGTGAAATTGTCAGATGTTGCAAAACGTTCCATGCTGTTTTTCAGTAAATAAACATGTTTGTGTGTAGAATATAAGAAGTGGGTTCAATCTTGCTTTTCACAAAATCAGTGCTGACAAAAATAAAAGTCATCATACTGAAGCAAAGAAGGGTTAGTGGCTTATTTCTTCAACAATATGGTTTATCCAAATAACAAGAAAGTATTGCCATTAACCTACAGAGCAAGGTGCTTCCTTCAGATCAAAATATAAGAATGAAAATATAAGAAAATTTTGAACTAACAGCTTAACCTGACTTTTGTCAGGTTTTGTCTCTAACTTGACTAGAGAAGAAGAATTTATATATTACTTTTTTTTTAAAAAAAATTTAAAATAGTTCACATTCAGAGGCACTGTAAAAACATCTCAAAAGATACTACAAGAATTTTGTATTTGTATGGCAATTATGGCAAGGGGTTTGGGGGAACTGCAGGGGTTGGCTTCTGTGAAAAGCTGCTAGAAGCTTCCTCTATGTCCAATAGATCCAATACGAGCCAGGTCCAGGATGGACCCACCACTGGCCAATCAGTGACTGCGGTAGCACCTTGAAAACCTCTTTAAAGAGGCAATAAAACTGTTATGCAACATCAGCCAAAGGAGAGGAGTGAGAATATGTAAGAGAAACTACTATGTAGACGCCAAGGTCAGTAAAGAAAGAAGGGGAGGAAGTGCTCCAGATGCTGGAGCAGAGATTCCCCTGCAGCCTCTGGTGACGATCATGATTAGGCAGGCTGTCCTGTTGCAACAATTGAAGCAGATTTACACTCCACAGCCTCTGCAGGACAACACACTGGGGCAGGTGGATGTGACCCTGTGGAGGTCTTGCTCTGGAGCAAGCCCTTGTCAGGACCTGGGATCCCATGGAGAGGATCTCATGACAGGGCATGTATTCACCAACAACAAAACCATCAGGTCTTCTTTCCAGTTAGGCTAAATAATATGCAGTCACACCAGTGTGAGAGCTTTATACATGAAATCAAAGTTAAATGAGGCTTATGTCAGTACCAAGTGTCTCTAAATGGCTCAGGAAGGAAGGGTCTCAGGATGTTTTAAATGTGTACACATATATGGGATAGTTATTTTTGCTTAGGA
Organism: Nycticryphes semicollaris; assembly: GCA_013400055.1. Classification (NCBI taxonomy): domain Eukaryota; kingdom Metazoa; phylum Chordata; class Aves; order Charadriiformes; family Rostratulidae; genus Nycticryphes; species Nycticryphes semicollaris. Next base: position 92,639 of record VXBJ01003367.1, on the reverse strand, counting down.
CTACCAATGACACTCAATACATTGTAGAAAGTGAATTAGAGTACCTTATAAATGCTTTTAAATATAGCAATCAGAAGCAGTAGTAGGAATCTCTATATATATACTTAAATATAGGAATGGAGAGGACAAGTGGACTATTACATTAAATGTGAGCTATAAAAGCAGAAAAATATTATATTTATATTGAGCGTCAGACCAGCTGAACTACAATCTCAGACCAGCTGAACTACAATCTCTGCATATTTTCATTTTGCTTCTAAGCAAAAGAATTCATAACAAATAAAAAATATCCACAAGTTCTAAATAAGTCACATGAAATTCCAATGGTGCTGCAACTCTTGGTTTAATGTAGCTGCAATTTCCACCATGGTTAGAAAACGGTATGGATCATATGGAAAGTAGAACTTTAGTACATGCATATGTGTGAAGAAGGATTTTTTTTCCCTACATTCTAAATGTCTATTCTAAAAAATGAATATACTCTTTTTATAAACTTCCATTTAAAAATTGAAGTTTATTTGAAGTGGTTTGTATTTTTCGCTGGCATGCAAGAGACAATCGAAGGATATGTTCCATTCAACTAAATTTGCAGGATTGTTTTATTTCTGTTTGTTTAGTTTTTCTGTTTCCAGCAACCTAAAGCCCCATCAATTTCCAGCCGTCACTGATGGCTCCTGAGGTTTGGTCACACCAGCTGGTTGGGAACTTTCTCATTATAATGTAAGTAAGTAAACATTAGATGTTATGTTCATACTGCGAATGTCCCTTACACTCTGTTTTTTTTCTGTAAGTTTAGAAGATCCACTGGATATTTTGTGGATTTGCTTTACGACATACAATGTGTGGTACACACAGGCTGCTAACAGCTGTATTTCTGCCAGAACTATGCATGGGTCTCTGTTTAGCCATTAACAAAATGTTTACAATTCTGAGTTTGTTTCACACCAGTGAGAAAAATTAATTTCTTGGGGAATCTATAATGAATCATTATTGATTCTTCATTAACATTTTTTTTTTCTGTAGCCCAAAAATATCATGTATCTTAATATGATAGTTGATCCAAAATTCAAGGTTGGAGACTAAAATTTCTCTGTATTTAGATGTCTGTGTCTCTGGCACTGATGCTCAGAGTTATCAATAACATATATTACGCAAGCTGCAGACACTATTGAGCTCATAAAAATCATGTTCGAAAAAGGCACATTTTAGAGATTGCCTATGTATCTTCCCTCCTCGTACACCCCACTAACATTCTTAGCTTTTCAGGATTTTTGAACGACTAAAACACTTCTCCACATTTACATTTTCGTGCCTCATTGCTTTCATACAAGTTGTCACTTATTCATTTTAATGTTTTTCAGAGGAGGATGAGGAGGATGGGTGTGAAAGAACAAGAAAAGTGTTCATACTGGTTGTGTTCACTGAAGAAGACAGGCCAAAAGAGCGCATCTTGTACGTCATGTTTTGGTGGTGGACGGGCTGTCTACAAGCAATTGTTCTACAGTTTCAGATGAGACCCCAGAAAAACCCCATCTCACACAGTGTGGACCCATGCTGCCAGAGGCTTGGTTACTGTTCCCAGAGCATGCGCTCTCTTAGGTAACTGGGGCTTAAAACAGTTGAGCTCTTTGAGCTTTACAAAGAACTACCCATTGTACATGGAATAGATCACATTGCTACATACACATTTTTTACTCACCATATTACTGCAGTATCAGTCTTAAATTAGCAGAAACACCTTTGGGATAGTCATGGATTTAAGTTACTTTAATGCAATTATGTCATTAGAAGACATTACAATCCAAGTCAACGATATTTTCCTGTTATTAGCCAGTTTTAATTTCTTTCAATCATTTCAGTGAAATATGTATTTTACTGTGTACATAAAATGCTTTTAAGTTTCCAATCTATTGTTTGGATTATATTGACTTGCTAGTCAAAAAAAGGCAGCTGAGACTAGGAGATGTTAAATAAATGATGAAAAATTCTTACGCAAAACAGAAAAATCAAGTTTTAGCTGAGAATTTATTGTGAACATCAAACACTATTTTTCCTGGAATACTACCCTGAGGAATACCAACAGCCAGGTTTTAGTCTAGTTGGTGAATAAGTCATTTATTTCTTTAGAGATTATCATTCCTCTTACTATTGTTTTTCCTTTCTACAGTCTTTGTACGTAATAATCTCATATCTCACACTGTTCCCTGATGTATTCAAATCTCAGTAGAATGATTCTTTTGTCTTTCCTTCAGAAATTATTCTTCTATAAGACATATACCCTTACCTTATTACTCTTTTTTATTTAGACTAGGATTTGTCTCTTTCCAATTCTTTGATATTTTCTTTTTCATAATGCATTTTCAGAATAACTTTATACCCTTGCCATCCATGACCACTTTTTTTAATTGTACCCCGTGGTCCCTCATAACATTGCAGTGAGTACTTTTTAGGGGGTCTAAATAGGGCAATATTCAGAAGCATGCAATGACCTGTTGTAGGTCAAAAATGTATTCAATACTGCTTATTACTTCACCTATTAATATGTTTTCACTTTTGGAGGAAGTGTAATTAATATTCTTAATTTTAATTAATTTTTAATCATGGGTCAGTTATCACTTATTTTGATTAATCACCCTGTGGAATACTTAAAGCCCCAAACCAGCATAACTAACACTCACCAGTGGAGTCATAATGACAGAAAAATTGATTCTGTAGTTGGCATACCTCATCAGCGGAGCATGCTGTTGCTCAGTCTGCTCTGGCAGTAGCTATGCACTATTGTGCCCAAATCTAATGTAATCCCAATGAAAGTGTATTTCTAAGCACATGTGGTTGTGTTAAAGAAGCAGTACTGTCCTCTTCTTCACATTGACTATTACACATTCTGGTAGAAGACTGCCAAATAAAAATTACTAAATAGTACTGTGTTTTGTGTTTGATATAAAGGGAAACTTCAATTAATAGAGTATTTTCATAATATAATTCATTATTTCTCTGTATTTGTATCTAAATCTAAATGGAATATCAATACATTCTCAAATAGTATAGTTTCCTGAATACAAAAGGTGACTTTTACGTCCATTATGCAGCTTCATATAGCCTCCTCCAAGTTACAAAAATGAATGGTAATCTGCCAAGTATTGCTGTTGGAGGGCTAAAATAGAAATTAGAAGAGTCAGAGAAGCATAAGTTCTTTTCTTTTTGTGGGCTCATTCTCTCTGTCTCCCAAGCAAACTGGAGACAAGTACATCATAATTAGAGCTACCTTTGGTCTATTTGTGGCAACAACTGTGTATAGGCTGTTTGAAGTATGTGGCTATGTACAGCTACAAACATTGAGAGAAGGATATAACAGAAACTGAATTAAATTGCTCTCAAGAGCATTTCAGTAAGCAGTCTGCTCTTAAACAGTGCTCTGTGACAGAATTCATGAGAAAGAAAGCTGTGAAGCCTGACATTACCCTAGCAATGCCAACTCTAGGGCATGCTAGGGGATGTATGGGCAAAATGGAGCTGAAAAGCTTGCAGTAACTACAGCAAGACAGTTGAAGGGTTTAGTGTCTCATCAGCACTCAAGTCCACCACTGTACTGTGATATTGAAAAATAGCTCAAAAAAAGTCTTTCAGTAGAATTCAGCATTATCTGCAATATGATTTTTGCAACTAAAAAAAAAAAAAAATCAAAGTAATCCCAACATGTTTTTGCTTTCATCTCCATACTTGTGTTTCCTGTGAAGGACATTTGTCCTGATAAACTGCTAGGGAATATAGCACTGAGGTACAATGGAAAAGAAGTAGACAACTTTAGTGTATTTGGACATCAGCAGTTACTACTTGACAGAGGCTGTTTTTATCACTGTTAAAAAAGTCTCCTATTAATTGGATTTATAAAAATACATTAAGAAATACATAAATCCTGGAGACTGGTCTTCAACTCCTGTTGCTTTTGTTCAAACAGAAAGGATTTAAATACTTTCATTATTCAGTTAACCTGACTATTAATTTAGTTGAAAAGCCTGTTTTCAAATAGCAGGATACATTTTACCTATTTTGACACTTTCAGATTCTTTTCTACTTGCTAATAGTTACAAATTACTTTGGACATTTCTTCTCAGTTGTAAGACTATTTTGTGATTGTTTAAAGTCAGGCTAAAAGATGACATGACAAAAATATTTCTGAGAATTTCTTATCTTTGCTACTGTGTTTGTTACTTTTCAGTGTCTCTCCATTTCTGGTAATTCAAAAGCAATTTAACTTTTCAACAATGCACTAAGATTTCTGTGTTAACTTAGGCACAAGTAAAATAGCCATCAGTAAATATCTTCTAAATTTTAAACCTACATTTTAATAGTAATCCATATTGAAAACAACATATAGGCAAAAATTAAAGCTCCTTCGGATTTTTCAGTCTCTCTATATGCAGATCAGTGTTGAAATTGCAGGAATATAGAAAATAAGTAAATGAATACAGAAAAGCAGTAGTATTGACACAATATAATTTCCCTACTTCCACCAGATTACCTCATCGTCTATTCTTAAAAGAAAAAGTATCAGTGCTTTCTGTTATATATTTAATTGGACTGATAGAAGAAATTCAGAAACCAAATACAGCGTACTTCAATAATATTACTTTCTTTTATCTCACCTATTTTATTGTTAGTGGCTGACCTGGTGAAATTAATGCTTTGAATTAAATAAGAAAGGCCTTTCATGTTTTCTGAACTTTGTAAACATCAAATGTCAGATATTGAATTGGTAAGACGGACGTCAGCTCGAAGCTAAGCATTGATCCTCTCCTTGTAGAGAGGAACTCCTCTGAATTCTCACCATCTGCATTGACATTATTACAACCACCTTCTTCAGTGAAGGGAAATGGGGTAATGTTTTTTTCTAAGCTCTGTGCAACTATCATTCCTAACCTACTAGAGACTTTATGTATTTATTTGTGACGTCACATTAGGGGGGCTAATGTGACACCCATCTACTACAAGGCAGGAGGATCTGGGGAGTTACAGGCCTGTCAGCTTGACCTCAATAGGAGGAGAGATCATGGAGAGGATCATCTTGAGTGACCTCTCATGGCAAGTGCAGGGTAGCCAAGGGATCAGGGCCAGCCAGCATGGGTTATGAGAGGGAGGTCTTGCTTAACCAACCTGATCTCTTTCTATGACCATGTAATCCTCCTTATGGATGGGGGGAAGACTGTGCATGTTGTCTACCTGGATTTTAGTAAGGTCTTTGACACCATCTCCCACAGCATTCTCCTGGAGAAGCTGGCGAATCATGGCATAGAAAAATGTACTCTCCACTGGATAAAAATTTGTCTGGATGGCTGTGCCCAGAGAGCTGTGATTAATGAAGCAGCTGGTCACCAGTGGTGGCCCTCAAGGCTCAGTTTTGGGGCCAGTCTTGTTTAATATCTTTTTTGATGATCTGGATGAGGGGATTGAGTGCACCCTCAGTGAGTTTGCAGATGACACCAAACTGGGTGGGAGTGTTGATCTGCCTGAGGGTAGGAAGGCTCTATAGAGGGACCTGGACAGTTTGGATCAATGGACTGAGGCCAATTGTATGAGGTTCAATATGGCCAAATGCCGAGTCCTGCATTTCGGTCACAACCCCATGCAGAGATACAGGCTTGGGGAAGAGTGGCTGGAAAGCTGCCCAGCAGAAAAAGACCTGGGAGTGTTGGCGGCTTAACATGAGCCAGCAGTGTGCCCAGGTGGCCAAGAAGGCCAACAGCTTCCTAGACTGTATCAGGAATAGCATGGCCAGCAGGAGTAGGAAAGTGATTGTGTCTCTGTACTCAGCCTCACCTCAAGTGCAATGTTTAGTTCTGGGCCCCACTACAAGAAGGGCACTGAAGTGCTGGAATGTGCCCAGAGGAGAGATATCAAACTGGTGAGTGGCCTAGAGAACAAGTCGTATGAGGAGAGGCTGAGGGAACTGGGCATGATTAGCTTGGAGAACAGGATGCTGGGGGGAGACTTCATTGCCCTCTACAACTACCTGAAAGGAGGTTGTAGAGAGGCGAGTGTTGGCCTGTGTTCCCAAGGGAATAATGACAGGACCAGAGGAAATTACCTCAAGTTGCAGCAGGGGAGGTTTAGACTGGATATTGGGAAGAATAACTTTACTGAAAGAGTAGTCAGGCACTTGAATGGCCTGCCCAAGGAGGTGGTTGGGTCACCATCCCTTGAGGTGTTTAAGAAACGAGCAGATGTGGCACTTCAGAGCTTACTCTAGTGGTCTATAGGAAGTGGGTTGTGTTTTTGTGTATGATTGGATTTGGTGATCTTAGGGGTCCTTTCCAACCATAATAATTCTGTGATTATGTGACATGTGGCAGGTTGCTGCCTATTGCCATGCCCAAAGACTTCGTTGGCTTGTTTGCCAAAGCCTTATGTTTAAAATCTTTGAAGTCATGAATTCTGTATTCCTGGCTTTTGTTGGGGAACTTTTATTTTACTCCTTGAGTCAAATTAAATACATTTGTGCTCAAATATAAAGAGATTTAGTGAACAATGTTTTATATAGACTCTTACTGCCATAAGTGATTCCACATGGAGTTTCTAAAGATGCAGCACAAGCCATATAATTCCTTATATATACTTGCATACACACCAATTATACATGTGTAGGCATTGGATATCCCAGAGACAATTCTGCTTACTAAAAGTAGCCCCTGAGAACTTCATCTCCATGATTCTTACAAGTCAATGTTACAGCTGTTTCTTATCAGCAAAGAAGCCTTCCATCCCTTACTTGGAGTCCTTCTGNAAGCTCTGTGCAACTATCATTCCTAACCTACTAGAGACTTTATGTATTTATTTGTGACGTCACATTAGGGGGGCTAATGTGACACCCATCTACTACAAGGCAGGAGGATCTGGGGAGTTACAGGCCTGTCAGCTTGACCTCAATAGGAGGAGAGATCATGGAGAGGATCATCTTGAGTGACCTCTCATGGCAAGTGCAGGGTAGCCAAGGGATCAGGGCCAGCCAGCATGGGTTATGAGAGGGAGGTCTTGCTTAACCAACCTGATCTCTTTCTATGACCATGTAATCCTCCTTATGGATGGGGGGAAGACTGTGTATGTTGTCTACCTGGATTTTAGTAAGGTCTTTGACACCATCTCCCACAGCATTCTCCTGGAGAAGCTGGCGAATCATGGCATAGAAAAATGTACTCTCCACTGGATAAAAATTTGTCTGGATGGCTGTGCCCAGAGAGCTGTGATTAATGAAGCAGCTGGTCACCAGTGGTGGCCCTCAAGGCTCAGTTTTGGGGCCAGTCTTGTTTAATATCTTTTTTGATGATCTGGATGAGGGGATTGAGTGCACCCTCAGTGAGTTTGCAGATGACACCAAACTGGGTGGGAGTGTTGATCTGCCTGAGGGTAGGAAGGCTCTATAGAGGGACCTGGACAGTTTGGATCAATGGACTGAGGCCAATTGTATGAGGTTCAATATGGCCAAATGCCGAGTCCTGCATTTCGGTCACAACCCCATGCAGAGATACAGGCTTGGGGAAGAGTGGCTGGAAAGCTGCCCAGCAGAAAAAGACCTGGGAGTGTTGGCGGCTTAACATGAGCCAGCAGTGTGCCCAGGTGGCCAAGAAGGCCAACAGCTTCCTAGACTGTATCAGGAATAGCATGGCCAGCAGGAGTAGGAAAGTGATTGTGTCTCTGTACTCAGCCTCACCTCAAGTGCAATGTTTAGTTCTGGGCCCCACTACAAGAAGGGCACTGAAGTGCTGGAATGTGCCCAGAGGAGAGATATCAAACTGGTGAGTGGCCTAGAGAACAAGTCGTATGAGGAGAGGCTGAGGGAACTGGGCATGATTAGCTTGGAGAACAGGATGCTGGGGGGAGACTTCATTGCCCTCTACAACTACCTGAAAGGAGGTTGTAGAGAGGCGAGTGTTGGCCTGTGTTCCCAAGGGAATAATGACAGGACCAGAGGAAATTACCTCAAGTTGCAGCAGGGGAGGTTTAGACTGGATATTGGGAAGAATAACTTTACTGAAAGAGTAGTCAGGCACTTGAATGGCCTGCCCAAGGAGGTGGTTGGGTCACCATCCCTTGAGGTGTTTAAGAAACGAGCAGATGTGGCACTTCAGAGCTTACTCTAGTGGTCTATAGGAAGTGGGTTGTGTTTTTGTGTATGATTGGATTTGGTGATCTTAGGGGTCCTTTCCAACCATAATAATTCTGTGATTATGTGACATGTGGCAGGTTGCTGCCTATTGCCATGCCCAAAGACTTCGTTGGCTTGTTTGCCAAAGCCTTATGTTTAAAATCTTTGAAGTCATGAATTCTGTATTCCTGGCTTTTGTTGGGGAACTTTTATTTTACTCCTTGAGTCAAATTAAATACATTTGTGCTCAAATATAAAGAGATTTAGTGAACAATGTTTTATATAGACTCTTACTGCCATAAGTGATTCCACATGGAGTTTCTAAAGATGCAGCACAAGCCATATAATTCCTTATATATACTTGCATACACACCAATTATACATGTGTAGGCATTGGATATCCCAGAGACAATTCTGCTTACTAAAAGTAGCCCCTGAGAACTTCATCTCCATGATTCTTACAAGTCAATGTTACAGCTGTTTCTTATCAGCAAGGAAGCCTTCCATCCCTTACTTGGAGTCCTTCTGTCTCTGTTTCATGACATAAACATGCTTCTAGACCATTTAACCTGTTCTGCAGTTGGGCCTTTGTGCCCTCGATGACAGATCATTCCTCAGGCACAAATTACCATTACAATTTTAAATTCCCCTTAACTTTCAATAGTCTTTACAAGAGATCTGCCACCAATTAGGAATATCTGTTATTCATAGACATAGGCATAAACTTATTCATATGAATAAAGTTATTCATAGACTTATAGGCATAAACTGACTCCAATATCTAATGATACTTGGTATAAAACAATAAAAGCTAGGGCCCAAATGTCACTTTATGAATTTCAGAAGGGTCAAGATAGGCAGTACCCAAAAGAAATACCTGTAAAGACTAAGAAACTGGCAATTATGTTCTCAGCATCTGGAAGACCCAGCTTATTCTGGATAATTTATTTGATAAACCGCTCCTGAACGTGGTGTAATTTATGACAGACATTGTTTCCTCCTTACTCCAGATTTTCTGGTAGAAAAAACACTGTCATCCCATTTCTGGTTTGTAACAAGATGATCAGTTATCTTTCAACCCATCTCATTGCACCATGCAGCACTCTGTATTTCTGCCTCTGTTAGTCTGCTATTTCTGACTACTCCATAACCAACATTGGAAGATGTAAACTAAACCTAGCTCACTGATTTTGCTGGTCCACTTCTATTTTTTTTCAATCACATTGCTTTTTTGGAGCAAACGTGTCAAATATCTATATTCAGCTATGCTATGATGACCAGTATACTGTATTTTCCTCCAAAGTCAAGAAAACAGCTCAGTATTTCACAGTAGCCAACTCTATTCTTTATTCTAATCTTAATTTATTCTTATATGCATCCTCACATGTAGCAGACAGAATGAATAAAGGAAAAAAAAGTCATTATAACATGAAAGTAAAATCATGTAATACGTTCTCTTATTTGGCTCAGCTGCAGAAGAGCAATTTAATGTTGAAGGGTCATTGATAATTCTGGGTACTTTCTGATTCCTGTATACTGAATTTACAACTTGCACATATAATGCTGGAATAAAGAATCAACTATGTAATATAACCATGAAACTAAACTGAGAACAATGATTTAAAAATCCATAAAGCACAACTCTTATCTATTACTGAAAGCCTTCTACAACCTCAGCGTTATTTTGTAGAGGCAAAATGACTTCACAAGTGGTTATAAATCATGCAATTAAAGTGATGTTTATATTTTCTCCAGTTAATGTAAAATTTCAATGATGTGATTAATATTTCTAAAAAAATAATTACTTTATGACAAAATGTTTGCCAGTTATTAGTGTAATTAAAACAGAAATCTGACAATATTGGTATTGTGAAGACTATAAAAGCTTATTATGTGTGGTTGCTGACACTGAAGAAGGTCTTGAAAGGAAATAATTAGAGAAAAAAAAAAAGAATCATAATTCTGTAAATATTTGTATGCTAGATTAAAAAGAAAAATCAATGATGACAAAACATTTGCTCTCTTGAAATCCTACTGTATGACTTATTAAAAAAATATAATTTATTACACAAAACCTAAAGCTTCAGCCAATCGATGCTGATTAGATTTAGAGTTTAACTGCAGTTTTTATAGTTTTCATCTAAGCATTTTGTCCTAGATTATGTTTCTGGACAGATCTATACAATAGGAATTGCTTTAATCTCATTTACTGACAGGCTGACTACTACCATGCAATGCAATTTAGTTCTCACAAAGCCCAATATTACTTCTCTTGCTCATTTTTAGCAAAACTCACTTGGTTTCCAGTCAATGACATTGTACAGTAATTCCCCACTGCAGGCCTCAAGTTGTGAATTTTCTGATCAATTCCTATCTACAGGGATGATCATTTCCATCCTGCTAGATCTTTTATCTTCTGGTGAACTGTAAAGTTATAAAATGTATGGTAAGAGTTGATGTCTACATGTATCTTTGTTGAGCCTTACAGGAGCTGTGTTTGTGAAGACTACCACTGTACCCAGAAAAAAAACCCACTGGTAAACAGGGATGGAGAAGCATTTCCCATTCTAGTACAGTATGTTTTACTCTGGTGGTATTATCTGACAAAAGGGCAAGTGATACATACAGTTGATTGACGTCTCATATCACACACAAGGGTCACAAAGTGCTGAAAGACCAGAATTAACTGCAATTTATAACCAGGTGAATCTTGCTGAAATGATCTAGTGCTTCTTGCTGAACTGCAAACAGATCTTAGATATTCTGCTATGCCTGGTCTTGCAGCTGAGACAAAAAAAATCTTTATAGATTTATTTTCCCATCAAGATTGAGTTTAAAAAAATAAAAATATCCTGTCAGCATCCAGAGCAATCTTATTGGAAGGCTCTGAAATTGTGACATACTTTTTAAAATGTCTATTAAATTGTATCTCAGAAATCTGTAAGCAACATTTGAATTCATTTTAAAGATCTGTCGAATAATGAAATAAAAATAATGCAATGTAAAAAGTCTTAGTGACTGAAAGATCAAGTCTGAAAAGATATTTGTTAAAAAATTGTTACTCAATATTCACTAAATCTATGCACAAGCAGTTAATGTATTGATTGCTTAATTAAGATTTGCAAAATTGTCTAGTAGCAACCGAGCAATCTAGTCCTTCTCATCTGCTTCTAAGCCAACCTTTTCCAAAATAGAACTCCTGAACGAAGTGGCACATGCCTTGAAACGTGTATTTAATTCCTAGAAGCTAGCATTATTAACTTATTTCTTCTGTTTCATTTTAATTTCAAATTATTAAAATGGAAGTCTCATGGTCACTGGGAAGGCCAATAAATCCAGCACACCTCTCATTGCTGTTCCACCATGTGTCCATGATGTTCCACCACTGTCTAGGCTGCGTCCTCTACTCTTGGTCCTTGATACATCTGCAATGTAGAGGCAACCCAGCATTTCATAACTGCTCTCTCATATCCTTGTCACCACAACCTGTGTGCCCCTTAAGAGCTCTGCATGTGCTGAAACCATGCTGCAATATAAATGTGAGTCTCTGCCTATGGTGATCAATCCAGCACCTGACTTCACCTCTCCTCCTGCAAGTGATTTCAACCACACAGAAGTAAATACTGTACAGCAATGTACAAATTTTCCAAAGAGAGGATCAAAATCCAATGATGACTAAATTGCTTTCTATATGCTATAGGGAACCCCTACGCAGGGAAGAAAACAGTTAAATTGATCAGAACCTTTTTATTATTGAAAAGAATAGGTTAAAGATCCAGTGTCTTTTCAATATTACATACAAACTTGAAAGACAGTTCCTCCTCCATTCTTTTGAGATCTTATGTAGAATAAATTGTTCTAACAAAATCTATGATTACCAGCAATTCTGCAACCCACCCTCTTAGGATTCAAATTGCATGATTGTTTCCTGCTTGGAAATGTTTCTCCTGCTTTTATCAATTCACTGGTGATTTTCCCAGTCCATATGAAATATGAGAAGACAGACATAATAACAATGATAAAATTGGTTATAAAAGTGAGCAAATAAGTAGAAACATTGTTTGAAAGAAAAGTGATAATTTCAGATATCATCTTTTATTGCTTATCTGTCTCCGAGTCCTAAGCTCCTTAAGGGAACACTGGGCTAAATCAATGTTCATTTCTTTATATTCTTATTTTTACCTCAGTATTGCTGTCAGGAAAAAATAGGAAAGGTTATCAAGCAAGCAGCTTTTTAGTGTACCTTCTCCTGTGAAAGTCAGAACTCACATTTTCATAAATAAAGCATGGCTTTGATTGATTGGGTTTTTTCCCCCTACCAAACTTTCCCAATCTTTCAAATTATCCAAGATCTGAAATTTTCTTTTAGGATATTTCACGCTTCTGCTGTGGAGAACACTAGTCTTGTAGCAAATGAGACAACTGCCCGTATCATTTTATGTTGACTGGGAACAGTGTGAGAAAGAAAGAAAGATAGGAAGGAATGGTGGGATCACAGCAACCAAAATGTGATATAAAGACAGTGACAGTATCTATCTACCAGAAAAGTGAAAGGCCCAACTGCAGACATGGAGTGTAAACAAATCTATGATGCTTGACCCATGCCCACGCAAATTTGATTCCACAGGCCTTGAAAAGACATTATAAAGTTTATTGGTGAAATGTTTCTTATACATACATAATATTTTTGTTGTGAATGACATTTGTCATCTCAGTCCTTGCTGATTGTGTATGGCTCAAATGTTCACTGAGGTCAATGGGGCTCTTTAAGCAAAATCAGAAGATGATAGCTGCATCACAATATTAAATATCAAATACACTAAAATATTAATAAAGAATAAATTCTATGTAAGATGTGGTTTATAAATATATTTTCTAAATATGTCACCTATTCAGAAGTTGTCACTCTTTTGTTGGTTTGTTCAATCACTTCAATTAGAGCATCTGAAAATTTCCGAACTTATTGATGCAAACTGACAGGAGAGGATATCACTTCAAATTTAGGAAGCAGTCATGCTGATGTAATATGTGTCTATGCAGGAGGGATATGGATCAAAGCCTGTGTATGTAATACTACTAAACACAGATGACTTAGTGTGACTGGTATGATCCCACATCACAAGGCAACTAGCAGCAAAATCCAGAGCTCAAGGTTTTAATTTTTTATTCCAAAAAATGTACCAATAAGAGTTTACTTCTAGTGAAAATGTCAAACTTTTACAAAGAAAACTGAAGTTCAAAGACAGCAAGTGGAATTTGCTTCATTTTGTAAAGATATGGTTTATACATTGCCAAAAAACTTCAGACTGTTCTGGAAGGATGCAAGAAAATTATTTGTTATCCATGATTCTTTCACCACTGGGATTTTAGTAGACTTGCTGGCAAAATAAGGTCTGCCACTGAGACACTTTTGTTGTTATTTCTGCATCAAGAACAGGAAGAGCAAAACTGCTCTCCATGTCAACAAAAACAACTTGCATTTTGAAGGGACAGAGCTTAGTTAAAATATTTTATTCCATATTTCCCATCAAAATTCTCAAAGTATTTTCAGCTTAATCTAGACTATCTCAAGGCTGAAGTTTCTCTGCTCATTTAGACCAATACTTTGAGAGTTCCCCCTGGAAGATGCACTCATGTTGCCTTTCCATGAAAATCATCATAAAAAGCATAAAGCCACAGGAGCTCAATGAATATGCACGCTTCATGCACTTGGGAAGTGAGAGGCAGATGTAGATCCTACAGAACTCTTATCTGTTAAATATCCAGCAGTAAAGGGAACGGAAATGGAGAGGAACGGAAAAGCTTGTTCAGAGGTACAAAGAGAATACGTAAGATTGGGAATAAACCCAAATGTCTTGGGTTTTAGTTTTGTTGCAACTGCAAAATCCTCACCTCCCTTTTTTTTTTCCTTTTCTTTAACGCCTCTACACACTATTCCAGCTGTTATGTCATTTAGGTGCTGATGTCTTTTATACTGTCAGTCACAGAAGTAAAAGTGCTATCTTTTTTTCATTGAATATGTAACAGCAGCCAATCAGAAATTAATTATAAGTGGTGTCAGCTGATCCCTAAATAATTTAAAACTCAAAAATGCTATTTGCCTCAGCAGATTTATGCTGATTTAGAGCTGCTGAAGACCTAGTCAGAATATTATTTAGAAATAGACAATATACTTTCAATTAAGAATAAGCACCTGCATCATAAAAAAAGATTCTTTCTCTCTTATTAAGAAAGAAAAGCCAATCACTTTTTTCCCTACACCATTTTTCTATTTTCTGTTTTCCTTTCCTTGCAAAAAAAGAAAACCACAAACAGGATGGATTTGAGATTTGAATTTTGTTTGATTGTTTGTTTGCTTTAAGTCCTTAAGTAGTTTTATCTGTGCTCAGTAGCTGTACTGCTTGTGGCTTATTCCCTTGTCCTTGCACCATTATTCTTGGCTTTGGCTGGGTGGAGAGTGGAGGAAGAGCAAACCTGTCTGGTCAGCTGGAGCTGCTGCCTAGACATCTGCTGAATGCTGTCTTGGGATCATATTTCTTACTATCACAAAGCAGAGCCATCTGGTCCTCATGTTAACAAAAACTGTGTCATGTCTGTAATTTCTAAAGGCATCAGAAATGTGAAAATAAGCTATCGTACCTCTCATTCCTACGAACAGTTAATTTTTCTACATTGTCTCTCCCCACAGCATGTAGGACAAAACGAAAGTACAGGAAACTTTAAAAGTGATTAATATAACAATAACAACATATCTACAGTGGCATGACAGCTACATGGCTACATCAGACACCAACATTTTTGGTACTGAATAATTTACAGAGATTTTAAAATGGTATGTCACCAATTAAAGAAAGAGTTTATTTTTAGGACATTTCATCCATTGCATGCTAGAAATTTTTAAGAAGAGGAGTGACTGAATCACTGTGCACTGACCACCAATCTGAATGCTGAGAGTGAATTTAACAAAAAAAAAGTGAAGTTTCATCAGGCCCATTTCCACTTCCCATTTTGGGGGCAGTTGATGGGGGACTGAGAGACATTAGGTTTGGTAAATAATGTCTTCACGATGTTGAATTTTCTTTCTTAACTTTATTGGTCATTTACTATAATTTTATAGTAATGTTCATAATTTAATGATCATTTTAAAAGTCATTTTTCAATTTGGACTCCACTAGATATGTTTATCCCTTTAGATTAACTACTAATTATTTCACTGATAGAGTTCCAGTAGTACTACTGTCTATGGACACACCATATAAATTAAACTACTCATTGCTTTTGAAAAAAAAATCCACCCTCAGTTATTAATGTGTTCATTTCAGAGTTGTTATTTATTTCCCTTCATTATAAATGATTTATGTGATTCATTAGATTGTGGTAATTATCATTTTAGACTCATAACTTTGTTGTTTATGCAAGCATTGCTCGTGTTGATGAAGTACACTGCTATTTACAAGTCAGGTTTGATAAGCAGTAAATGCAGGATAACGAAAGCAGTCAAATTATCTTTAAAAGACAGTAAAACCTGTTGTACTTTATTAGTAGATACACCCTAGCTTTATATTAGAAAAAAATTGCATTGTCTCTTAAGAGGAAATATAAGCTCTTGCATGCATTACAGTATTATTTCTAGAAGAAGTAAAATATTCCTAAGAATATGTGCTGTGCTAACACTACATTGTCATCAGTGTAAAGACATTGCCCAGCTTAGCATATCAGTACAGAAAGATATCACATGGTGAGTTACTGAAATAATCAATGATCTGATCAGTTTTTCACATTTTCCCCAATTCATTTAGCCTCTTTTTCCTCCCCTGCCTTCTGCTTGGCTGTATAGCTCCATCCAAGGCCACCAGTCCACCTTTGACTCTACAGTCCAGTTCAATTAGCCTACTCCTTGTAGCTGATGGCCCTCACCAATTTCCGATTTCACAGAATCACAGAATATCAGGGATTGGAAGGGACCTTGAAAGATCATCTAGTCCAATACCCCTGCCAGAGCAGGAACACCTAGATCAGGTCACACAGGAACGTGTCCAGACGGGTTTTTAATATCTCCAGAGAAGGAGACTCCACAACCTCTCTGGGCAGCCCGTTCCAGTGTTCTGTTACCCTCACTGGGAAAAAGATTTTCCCTCATATTTAAATGGAAATTTCCAAAAGATTCCAGCATGCCAATCTGAAACTGCCATTTCTGTACATCTATGCTTCTACCACCTCTTTTGAACGACAAAGTTAAATATTTTTTTTCTCACCACACTATCTCTGTCTTGTATTCCCTTATCAGGAGTAATGGTTTGAATTTTCTCCACTGTCCTTCCTCTGCTTATTTGAAAGTACTGATTATTAGTTTTATAGAAAGATGCACACAAAACATTATTCCATTGCCCATTTGAATTTGTTAATGACTGAATTCAAACATCAGACAAAAAAATTACCAGCCAAGAAATACATTTTCTATTCTTCTGTATGGTCAGAAAGGACTAATATAGTTTAAAATGAAACAGAAAATGTAGCTGAAATTTGGAATCAATAAAGTGGAATCTTTTCTTCCTTTATAAGCAGAAGTTTTGCAGCTAAGACAGGTTTAGGACTAGGAAAAAAATCTTCCTCTTAAAAGCTACCTTAAGATACCAGAAGGAGATTTTGATGAGAAGATTATCAAGTAGAAACATTATTTCTACTGGGATTTCAGATTTATTTATTTATTTTTAAAAGCTTCAAACTAAAAGAAAATAGCAACCACAATGGCTTCATGCTAGGAAAAGGGATATTTTTATAGCATAGCAAGTTGTAGTGGAGATATTTTTTAAATTAATGTGAGTCAAACTAATCAGTAGGGAAGTTAAATTCTTATAAAAGCAATTTGGCAAAGAGTTTACAGCTCTGGCAGCAGGGGAAAGGAAAAGCAATTTTTTGTCTTCCAGTTAATTGTCTTGAGTTACAATCCGAGTGCAGCTGACATTTATTGTTTTGCAGCCTTGAAATGTGCAATATTTATCATTATTGTTTAGATTTAAACCTGGAGCTGACACCGAGTACGCTACCTGAGAGACCGTGGAGGCAGATAACATCATAAAACATTCAAAGACGATATTCATGTTGGAACACGTTAGATGTAATTATGAAAAGATTTTTTAAGATGTCAGTGTAAGACAAGCCCAAACACAGCAGGTTTAGGGCTTTGTACTGTGCAGATATACTCTTGTGTCTTTCTCCTTAAATTGTTACCTAATTTTGTCTCGCCTTTGTAGAGGGCCTGAGATCTTAGAGCTAAGATGTGCACTACAGCTCTCACAGTTTGACAAATCTCTCTGTGTTGAGTGAATAACTGCATTTCCCATTTACCCCACAGGTTGTTCAGCTTTGTTTCAAGTGAGTCAGACCTAAGGAAAATCAAGCTACCTTGCATCCTTGGTGGATCAGCGAGGGTGGTTGTAACCTGATTGTGTATATATGTCTTAATACATGTATCAGCATTACTTTGTCTCACAGCATACATGGGTACAGCAAAATACGGAGCTATGAAGACATCTCAGGCTCTATGGAGCCCCACAGACAGCAGGACAAGCCTTGTCCGAGCATCAAATGCCTCTGAGCTGCTTACCTGTAGACTTTTATTTGGCATAGTATTCCTGTGGTTTTCCTACCACTGCCTTGGCTGTGTGCAAAACAGGTCATTGCCTGACTAACAGAGTTTGTGGCATAAATATTAGTAGCAATTAACAAATGGTTCACAAAACTTCAGCAGATACCACCCCCATCTACAGGCCTAAACAGAGGGGAGAAAAACCGTTCCCTGTTTGGGATGCAGGGTTGCTTTTGTTTTTACTGAAAAAGGAAGGCCAAGCTGCAGTAGGGGTAACACAGTCTGATTATTGGATCAATGTACTCTGGAAATTAAACAGGTTTCTCTTCCTGGTTTTGGTATGCTTTGAATAGTGGAGAGGTAAGTAACAGTTACAGCTGAGGACATTTCTCAGACTGTTTTTTTCAAGAAGAGTCAGGATATATCCCCCAAATCACTGTATAAGTAACAACATTAATTTATGCTACAAAGAATCATCAGCAAGTTTCATTTCCTACAACTGTGTAATCAAAATATGGAGCAATTGTGTACTGTTAATTTTCTTCTTCAAAGCAGTCTGCACAATGCTATCTTTTAGACTGGTGACCAAAACAATGTTGATAAGACACCAGTGTCTTAGCTCTTGCGGAATGATGCTTATAAAGTGTCACAGTCTTTTGCATTGCTCACTCTGCCTCACCAGTGAGTAGGCTGGGGATGGGCAAGAGTCTGGGAGGGGACACAGCTGGGACAGCTGACCCCAGATGACCAAAGGGATATCCCATACCATATCACATCATGCTCAGCCATGAAGAAGGGAGAATGGGGACGTTTATCTTTATGGCATCTGTTTTCTCAAGAAACTCTTAGAGTGATGAAGCCCTGCTTTTCTGGAAATGATTAAACATCTGCCCAATGATGAGAAGTTAGGAATTAACTCATTTTGCTCTGCTTGCACATGCAGATTTTCTCCTTTTGTTAAACTGTCTTAATTTTGAGCCATCAGTATGTTCTTGCTTTTACTTTTCTGATCCCCTCTGCTCGGACGAGTGAATAAGCAACTGGGTGGTGTTTAACTGCCTACTGGGGCTAACCCACACCACCTACGAATATCAGTGTATGCATAACTAAATGTATATTGATTGAATACTAAGTACTTTGATGGATCACTTCCTGAGACTTCATTGGTGACTTGGGGGGTGAAAAAGAACAACAACAGCAGCAAGACTTGTTAAGTATGATTTGCATAAAACAGATCTGAAAACAATCTTCCTGAGGTGAAGAAGCCACAAATTGCTTGGTTGAAAGAAATAAAAATGAGAGGTTGAAATTCCTTTTCATGTTTTATCAGTAATTTCGGAACATAAGACTATATGGCAGGAATGTTTTTGATTAACTGGGTTCCATTTGGCGATTACAAACTTTATTTCTAATTAAACATGCTATAACCCTATTGGGAAAGTTGAGCTGTAATTACATATGAAAGTCACTGAAATAAAGTTCAGGCTTTCACTGTTGATGAGGTAATACCAAAGCTTTCTGTTGTTTGCATATTTTTACTGTTGACCTCCTTGAAAATTACAGCAGAAACACTAGGAAAATCTATTCCTAATGACACATATAGGAGAAGTTAAACAATTTCTACTTAAGGAAGACATATTTTAAATTCAACAGAAGCTGTGTTAAAAACTTTTGGTTGGACATTCTCTACTGCTTTTACTCAAGGAGACCTTGGGAATCTTGTTAGAAATGAATAAGAATGAACAAGAATGAACAAGCATTGCAAATGAGATCACCCACATTTTGGAGGGGAGGAGGGTGAAAGCTAATACATCTACAATGTACTTTCTTCATTTAATTATCAAATGAAATTTTAGCTTGAAATTTGAGGTTAGTTCAAAGTTCAGGTTGGTACATCTTAGAAAAGGCATAAAGTATGAAAAATATGAGATCTCATTAAATCATGCTGCTCCATAATTTTACTTCAGACATTGGGATATGATTTATTATTTTTTCTTGCCGTGAACAGTCATGTTTGTGTACATGCATGTGCATCAAATGTGAATTTCTCATTCTACCATGACTTTAGTAGTTTTTTACTTACAGAAATTATTTGCACAAATAAAATAAGTAAGATCTAGCCCATGTTAGTTGCAAAAGAAATACCTTTTATTGTATATTTCTATATTAAAAGGTTTTGTTCAGTTTTTCACATTGTTTAACCTTTTAAACATCAATCATTTGAAACTGTGATAGATTCATACTTCAAGAAAATTCCACATATTTAAATGGAAATAGTTCAGTCATATTAAGAACAAAGCTATGAAATAAAAAACATGTGATGTCTGCCATAATTACCAAATATTAGTATAGGATTTTTTAATAGTTTTAGTATGCTTATGCCATGAAATAGACTACAAAATAAAAGTCTTTTTTGTTACATTAAAAAAGCTACCTGAATTTACAGACCTTTACAGATCTGTTAGACAAGCACAACAGAGATTCACTAGATTTGGAAATCTTCAAGGACATCTGAAATCAGAGTATGTTTTACTCTCCACACTTTTTAAATGGGGACTCGTAAAAATCAGGCACTGTTGAAGACCTTAAGTCATACTAAAATAATACAGATTTGAAGACGATATAACTCGGAGAAGATGGACCTCTGCCTGCATTGGTCATTTTCCAATGAAAATACATGTGTAATAAAAGACAAGTTAATAGTGGTAAGGAGTTGGCACAGTGACTAGAAGTATGCTGAGACTAGAAAAAGAGTTAGAAGATTTGCTGATGACATAAAACTGGGAGGAGTGGCTGACACGCCAGAAGGCAGTGGCGCCATCCAGTGAGACCTGGACAGGCTGGAGAGTTGGGTGGGGAGAAATTTAATAAATTTAATGAAATATAAAAAGGGCAAGTGTAGAGTCTTGCGTCTGGGCAAGAACAATCTCCAGGTACCAATATAGGTTGGGAACTGACCTGTTAAGAGAGCAGTGTAGGTGAAAGGGACCTGGGGGTCCTGGTAAACTTGAGAGAGTCCAGGCCAGAGCTGCAGACATGACTAAGGGAGTGGAGTACTTCCCAAACAATGAAAGGCTGAGGGAGCTGGGTCTCTTTAGCTTGGAGGAGACTGAGGGGTGACCTCATTAATGTGTATAAATATGGAAAGAGTGAGTGTCAGGAGGATGGAGCCAGGCTCTTCTCAGTGACAACCAATGATAGTACAAAGGGCAATGGGTACAAGGTGGAACATAGAATGTTCCACTTAAATATGAGGAAAGGCTTCTTCACAGTAAGGGCAACAGAACGCTGGAACAGTCTGCCCAGAGAAGTTGTGGAGTCTCATTCTCTGGAGACATTCAAAACCCGCCTGGACACGTTCCTATGTGACATGATCTACATGTTCCTGCTCTGGCAGGGGGATTGGACTAGATGATCTTTCAAGGTCCCTTCCAATCCTGATATTCTGTGTGATGAGGATACTGTTTATTCTGGAATGGGGGCAGAAAGCCTGAGCATCAGGAGATCGATACGAGAGGAAAGCAGTGGTCTGTACAAGTAGACACACATTTTTGCAGACAGGTGCAACCGAGTCCTGCTCATGATCCAAGAAGATGTGAAATAGATCTGCCTAATTGGAAGCACCTGGAAGCCATTTATCTGTATGACACAATGCCTGACTCAGCAGAAATGCTGAGGGGCAGGAAGTACAAGCTCAGATTTATCAGTGTGCACTTTTATACTTTTACACTCTGCGTGGCTGACCATTGGCCTGGAATACAGGCAGAATTGACCTGACTTCCTGTAAAAAGCTTTGTAAGTCTAGTCCATAAAATTCATGCTAGAAGATACTTTGTCTTTTGACTCTCATTCACAAAATTAAGACATATATTTCTATTTTTGAAAGGGCTACAGAAGGTATTGCTGTCCTATGAACATTTGTCACTGCTCTGTGACTGAACCCTGTATATGTCTACTTCTGTGCACAAGTAGTTGAAACTACAATTAAAGCAGATAAAAGCTACTTTGATTTACTTCATATTGAGTTCAAATCATATCATGCAATTGATAGATACAACTCGGCTGTAGACTCACAAACCCTGGCAGATAGAAGGAACTGTGGGAACATCATCTGCTACAGTTTTATCCACGAAAAAATGTAATTATTTATACCATCAGATCATGTAGGTGAGGCTTTAAATGTATCAACACTACTGAAAAATTACATGATCTAATTTCGGATTTGTTTTGGTTTTCTTTCCAAAATCTGCAAAAGAAATATTTATTTCTGTCAAGCAACTTTATTCATACTGTAAAGTCAAGAACTTGAGTGAAAAAAGCAAAACCCTGAATAGTCTTTAACTATACATTAACAGGCAAAAAAAGATGGAGGAGTTACACATACTAAGGAAGTCTTAAAGATTATAGTAGAGTAGTAAAGAGGAGTTCTAACAATTTCAAGGAAGTTAAAATAATGCTATTTTTTTCTAGAGGAACTGAGGTTCATTGCACAAAGCAGGATGATTATTGTATATCAAGGGCTATTACCCCCTGTAGAATCTCCTTTTTTTTTGTTTCAAAGACCAGAACACATGCACCTAAGAAAAGATGAGGAATTTTCACAGTTAAAGCCACTAAATTCTGTTCTGGTGAACTGGTGTCTATATCAATTACAGAGTTTGTGGATGATGCTGTAGAGTTTTAATGAGATTTTCCTTCTTTGAGTGATGTACTAGATACAAGGGACAACCTATATTCCTTATATCCTGATAGAAAAATTATTATGTGTAAAAAGGGGAAAATTCTCATCCTGTATAATCAAGCTCTGAATGAAAGTTAGTAACTATGATACACTATTACAGTAACAATATGCTATGGTAAACCCAAACCAAACCAGATCAGTTTGGTACAGATAAGACTGGGATTACCTCTCAAGCAAAGAGAAAAAATGTCATAATTAGTATTCTATGATTCAATATGTAATTGTATGCAATTAACTGACATACTAAGTGAAGAAAAACTCAGAAATTAACTACGACAGCACAACCAGAGGCTATACAAGAATACTTTTATAACCTTTTTGTTTTTGTTTTTTTTTTGTTTTTTTTTTTTTATGAGAACTACAGATAAACTGCTTTGAAATACTCATGGGGAATAAAAAAAAGAAAAGATGCAAAATATGGATAACTCATACTGCATCTATGAACATATGATAATAGAGACATTTCAGACATATTCACAAAGCTCTGAAATATTGCTAATCACCAGAAATTAAGTATGGACTATTTCAGACCTGCTGAGAAATATTGGTAAAGTTAACAGCATATCAGAGAATGGTCAGGTAACAGCTTGCTTTTCCTGGAACACTGACACCTTAACTCTGACCTAAAATGCAATAGATTATCTCCTTGGAAATTCCAATTGCTTAGGCAAATTGAGATGATGAGGGCTAATTTTTGATCATGAGTGATTTTATGAAGCTTGACAGATTTCACCCTGTGTATGACATTTAACAGAGAGCTTTACTCTCTCATTGGTTTTACTCTTCATTCCTACAAACTCCTTATTGGAAGTAATGCTCAAACTAACGTGCAGCCTCCATTCTGAAATTTTAGTCTTCTCATTTAATATGCATCTCACATGACCTATAACTTAAAAGATTTTCACTTTGATGACAAAGTTATCAGGATAATCAGAAATTTTGCTCTGACATAGAAGGTTGAGTAGGCTGCTCTGGTTTATTAATTGTGTGGATTCATTCTATGGGATTTCCTTTACCAAAATGAGCTCTTTGCATGCTTCCCACTCAAATAACCACACTAAACCAGTAAACTATTTCAGG
Source organism: Nycticryphes semicollaris (assembly GCA_013400055.1). Lineage (NCBI taxonomy): Eukaryota > Metazoa > Chordata > Aves > Charadriiformes > Rostratulidae > Nycticryphes > Nycticryphes semicollaris. The sequence goes on along the minus strand of VXBJ01003367.1, from coordinate 69,089 downwards.
TGAAATGATTTTTTGGCACCTATATAACCACCCCACTTGTATGTATTTTATTGCTTTTACTTTTTTGCTCTCTTTAGCTTTGGCAGTCTCATGATTGATTTTATGACCTGCAGTCATGCAGTACAAAATCGGTGAGCTGAATTTAGTCTTTGACCTCGTGATCTATCTTTCTATACATTGTAGAACTGTTAACTGCATGACAACCAAGAGAGCTTGTTTGTTTCTTTGTTTAATAACTTCAGTTATAAAAACATTGAGTAAATATTTTCTAGGTCACTTTTTTCAGGTAAATTTTTCTCTTTGTTCTACTCAAGAAACAAATACAAAACATATCAGACAACCAAAACAAAACCCTCCCAAAAAAAAACAAAGAAAAGAGATCTCAAATTCCTGCATCCTGTGACAGTCAATGAGGGCGATCAATGCTTCAAAGTCTCACTTGGAGGTATGCAAGGCCCTGATCAGGGCTTCAATTTGCATCAAGAAATCACAAGAATAAGAAAAACTGGAAGTATTAAATTAGCTATCAGAGTCAGAAAACCAGCCTCGTGCTCTGTTGGTCATTAAATCCCTTTGAAACATACTCAAGGGAGTGAGATGTTTCAAGACCACATTCTAACATTAGAGCTTGTCTTTTAATATCGATAAATTAATCTTAAATTAAGGTCCATCATTCAATGAGAGTTTATGCTCCCCACATATATAAAATAAATGCCTCCTAGTCCATTTTTTTTATTACTTCAGGTCAAAAGTGAAGTTTTTCATTACTGTTGTATCTCAGAGTAATAAATATGATAATTCTGGGATCTCAACAGTTCAGGATAGAAACAAGCTTATGGGCAAGTATCTGTGGTATTTATTTTATGTTCAATTACTTATGGTTACTTCTTTTTTGATTTACTACAGTGTTGAGCCCCACTCTTTTCCTTCCTCACCAAAACAACAGAATTTTAAAAGTATCCTCCTTCAAAAACAAACATACAAGGAACAACTAGGTATTAGTTTCCTCCACACTACAGACAGCTTAGTATACTTGATTTCAGTCCCATTGAAACTGCCTGTTTAGAAAATGAGTTTTTAAAAAAAAAAATCTAAGTGTAAAAAAATATCATTTTATCTACATCTATAAGCACAGACACACACATACAGTTCATGCTTGAAAGAACCAGTTCCTTATGAGCCTTTTTGGCAACCAAATGAAATTGTGTTTTTTCCTGAGCTTTGGTTCATGCTCAAATGATCTCTTCATTTTTTCCTTCTTAATCAAGTGTGTGACTTTTACCTTGTTGTAAAAATAAAAGAGTCTGGATAAACTGCCTAACAAGCTTTAGTCCTTTCTTGATTACCCAGTATGAAGCCAGAAACACAACTTCTTATTATATTGGGTTTTTTGCAGTTTTTGCACTGTTTGAGTTTCTGAGTCAAATAGACAGTCACAGACAATTTTTTAAACTTGGGGAGAAATCCAGACTGCTTAACTCTCACTAAATGGGGGAACATTTATAAATTAATTGTTCTGAAGATCAGTCTAAAATAATATATCCTGACATATTGTATTTGGAAGATAAATAATAGCAACAAGTCTGCATTCAAAAGCCAACACCCCTCTAGAACTTAAGCAGTCTTCATTAGTCAAACAAAGCAAAAAACCCCAACAAATAAACCTTCTTAAGAATTGTGTCTCCTAAATAAATGGACATTTTTATCTTAAATAAAAAATCCCAACAAAATCCCACTTGATAATATTTTTTTTTCAAAAAGGAAGCCTGAATATCAGCCGCTAGCTCAGTAGGGATTTGATCCCATAAAATTTGGCATTTCTGAACCATCAAACCCCAGTTCTCATTAAAATGGAAAAACACAGATTGTTTTTTAATGTTAGATTTCAAAAATATAATTTTTAAAAGTCCTTGGTAGAAACTGAGTAGAACCTGAAGAGAAAATGAGTTATTTTCATAGGAACTCTTTTAAAAGTACTCATGTTCAGTTTTGACCCCAACCTTAAGTAGTCCTGAATATAATTTATGTTATAAGTCTTGATAATCAAAATGACATCATACTTTATGAACAACTGAGGAAAGGTGAAAAGGCAGGAAACCATGTCTAACTGGAGACATTCCCCTTGTACTTAAACAACACTGCAAGACAGTCATGATGAACCTCAAACAGCTGGGCCTCTGCAGAATTGGTGAAGTCTCTATCGGGATGAATATACCAGCTAGCGGTCAGTTCAGTTGTTTCTATGGTTACAGATTAATTCAGTGGTTAGATAGCGACCTTCAGTATATTTTTTTCTTGAACCGAGAACAGGCACAGTTATGTTAGTAAGCACGAATTGGCTACCAAGTAAGAAGTTTTCAAAATCTATGATTTCTTAATTGATGATAATAAGCAACTATCTCAACTAATGCACCTGTTTAAGAAAAAAGTTCACATAGATACAAACATCCCGACCCCTGCAGTTCATGGAATTATTCTTAAACCAGCTCTTAAAGCCTGAAGAAAACAAAGATAATATCAGGTTTGTAGCTCCTACATGATGCATAAGTATATGTATGTTGTTTGATTAAATCTCAAAGGGATTAGAATTTCAGTAGTATTCTTTATTAAAGTGTATTTCTGTGTAAAATCATGCCCATTTAAAACTTTACTTTATGCATGACATTAAAGAAATGAACGGTCTAACTCCTTATAAATATGCTTACTGAATCATGGATTGAAAAAGACAGATTTATACTATCCCTCGCAAAAACTTTAAATTAAAACCTCAAATGATTTATATGAATACAGTATTGAGTATGGTGAATGTGCTACAGAAATGCTGAAAAAGAATCACTACTTAATACCTAGTGAAAAGAAAACACAAGTTATCTTAGTGCTAATGATACTTTTTTCTTCACCTACACAGCCTCTAAGCAAGAACCATCTGCTGTCTAACAGTACTAAACATGTAAAGGTGTCTGCTATTATGATCCACTGCAGGAATAATGTTCATATCCTTCTGGATATGCATTAGTAGGAATAGATAATAGATTTAACATCATCAAAATATATAATACATTCTTAATGCAGTCTAGAGAGAAAAATCTTCACACGGGAGTATTTCTGATCATTACCAGTTCTGTCAAGTCCTGGTGCTACATCTACTGGATGGTAGATGTTGATGACAGGAAACAGTATAACTAACTGGAGTCCTCTTACTTTAGGGCAGCTTGGTAACTAATGAACACTGTCTGGATTAGTACAACAGAAACTCCTCACTCACGCAGTTGTAAGATAAAAAAGGAACTGGAGAGACTATAAAACAGGGTACCCATTGTTTAAAAAAAAATTATAAAGAAGTTTGATTAAGGCACCACAATATCCTATACATAAAGTAATAAATTACATAAAAAGGACATGTAAGAACAATTATATATATATTTAATATGCATATTGTATCCAAGTTTAATACAAATTATGATATATGATAGAGATGCTATACTTTTTGCAGCCTTTTAAAAGCTGTCTGCCAAAGCTGAACTGAGCTTCATACTGTGTAAGGTAGATTAAAAGAAAGATAGAAAGATGTGACTTTAAAAGGCACTTAGGAGCTTCAGTATGATTGCTAGAGTGCATTAACGTAGTAAGTTGGAGCCAAAGAAGGATTGTGTAAGTGTGAAGCAAATAGGTTGTCTCTTATCTCATATAGAAGTGACAGTGATTAATAGTTACCATAAAGAAACAGAGTGATGCACTGCATCTTTCCCATGCAACTTCCTGTGGCAAAGATATGTCTTCATGAGCGTTCTTAGAGAGTAACATCATATTTGCCCAAACCTTGCTTGTACTTATGTGCTTAACGCTCTCCACATCCCAGATGATTAATCCAGGCTGTTAATTTTCCAGGTTTTCCTGGCTGTGTACTCGGATTTGGTACAAGAAGTGGTACAAGAAGAAATACAACACATTTAATGACTGTACCAAAGTGCTTGCCGTGAACTGAGTTGATCTTCAAATTGTGTTGGGCAGATGAAGAGGGAAGGATACAGAAAAAGAGAGAGAGAGAGAGATGTGAAATGAAAAACAATTTATCAACTATAAACTATAATGCTAGACTACATTCTTGAAATGGTTTAGAAAAAGTAGTCTTGTATTCCTGCCTATCCAGCTGGGTAGGGGTAGCTGCATTTCACTCCAGGAGGGGTGAAATGCAGCAACATACAGAAAACGTTCTTCTGAAATGTGTTCTTCTGAGCTGTGTAGCACATCTGGAAAAAGAGGAGCTTAGATTTATTGCATCTTTAATAGAAAAGAGAGACATGCATCTTAAGCAAGGTTGAATAAACTCTCTACTAGGCTTCTGTGGCTTTTGCTTGTCTCTATGGAGAACAAAGAGAATGCAAGTAGCTAGGTGACTAAATTTCAGTAAGGCAAAACCTGAATTACATATCAGTGTTAGGCAATCTGGATTTCATCAGTAAATTTCATAGAATCATGGAATGGTTTCTATTGGAAGGAACCTTAAAAGTCATCTAGTTCTAGCCCTCCTGCCATGAGCAGGGACACCTCTCACTAGACCGTGTTTCTTAAAGCCCCTTCCAGCCTCATCTTGAACACTTCCAGGGATGAGGCATACACAACTTCCCTGGGCAACCTGTTCAACTGTCTCACCATCCTCACAGTGAAAAAATTCGTCCTAATATCTAATCTAAATCTACTGTCTTTCAGCTTGAAATCAGTACCCCTCATCCTATCACTATATGCTGTTGTAAAAAGCCCCTCTCCAGTTTTCTTGTAGGCTCCCTTCAGATACCGAAAAGCCACTATAAGGTCTCCCTGGTGCCTTCTCTTCTCTCAACCTGTCTTCATAGGACAGGTGCTGCAGGCCTCTCATCATCTTCATGGCCCTCCTCTGGACATGCTCCAGCAGGTCCCTGTCCTTCTTTATGTTGGGGGCCCCAGAGCTGGATGTCTCCAGCTGGGGTCTCACAAGAGTGGAGTAGAGGGGGAGAATCACCTCCCTCCACCTGATGATCATGGTTGTGATGCAGGCCAGGATGTGGTTGGCTTTCTGGGCTGCAAGAGTATATTGCCAGGTCATGTTGAGCTTCTCATCAACCAACAGCTGCAAGTCCTTCTCCTCGATCCATTCCTTGCCCACTCAGCATTTGTAAATGGGATTGCCTCAACCCACATGCAAGACCTTGCACTTGGCCTTGTTGAATTTGAAAGGCCCACTTCTCAAGCCTGTCAAGGTCCTTATGGCACCCCTTTCCTCCAGCAAGTTGACCACACCACACAGGTTAGTGTCATCGACAAACTTACTGAGGGTGCACTCAACACTAACATTTACATCACCAACAAAGATGTTAAATAGTACCAGCCCCAGTTCCAACCCCTGAGGAACACCACTAATCACTGGTCGTCATTTGGGCATTGAGTCATTGACCATAACCCTTTGAGTGTGGCCATCAAGCCAATTCCTTATCCAGTGCATGGTCCATCAGTCATATACAAACAGGATCAGGGATTTTTTTAAATATTTTTAAAAAAGAAAAAGATTTAAAATATTCTGCATGTCAGGAATATTGCTAGTGAAAAACTAAAGATCTTATTGCAAGCCATGTTTGCTTCTGGAAAAAAGAATAAGGTAAGTTATGTCTTACTAAATGATACCTGACCAAACTGTAAATTGACAGTTGAATAATTTCATGACAGGGTTAATGGTAGCACCTTTTGTACTCTAGCCTTTCTGTTTCCATCTCCAAAATAGACGTCAATGTTTGGAGGAAAATATTAATTGATTAAGAAAATACATTTCAATGTATGGGATTACAAATTCTATTAATATATTTTGTCATTCTTTTGGTCTATATTATATACAGGCTGGAGGGCACAACTATGTATTCTCCATACAGCATTTGGAATAGCTAGGCTCACAAATACTGGTACATTCACGTTCCAGCAATATTGAATCAACACTTCTTATCAGAGCAGATACACTGAAAAATGAACCACTTACAAAACATATGATGCCTATGTTCTTCTTGACACAGGTTTTAGATGTATTCCCTTGCAAGTAATTTTTCTGAAAAGAGTGCAATATGGTTGTGAGCAATTGTTATAACATGGGCTGAAGAAGGATTACACTGTATAACACTCAAGTTTCAATCTCCTTTTCCACCTTGCTTGTAAAGATTTCAAGCTATTATACATTGAAGTCCAGAGAAAAACTTGTATTGACTTAATAAGAGCACAGGACTAAAAGTCCTTGCATGTCACTGAGTGTAAGGAAAGCATGACAACTTACTTGCTTCTGCCTTAAAAACAAACCCCACAAGACTAAACCAACCAAACAAAAAAATCTAAACTTTTGCTATTGTGTCCCTATTTAAGATGAGACAGTGGATTGGTTTAACTTTAGTCTGACCATCTGTGACAGATTTTACATTCTCTGCTTAGTAATAGCATGACATCCAGGCAGGATCCACAGCCACATACACTCTTATGAAGTTCTTGGGGTTATTTTTAAGCACAAAGTCTTGTTCTACCTTGTAGCTGGAGATACTGATATTCCTTCACAGGTCAATAGAACAGAATAACAAGACATGGAATGTCCAGATTCAGTCCCTGTACAAAAGAAATCTAAGATTGTCCTTTCATTTTGCATAGTGAAACCTCATTAATCCTTGGAGAATAACTTATTCCTGGTTTACTCCTCCCAGATAAATAGGATGAACAAGAATGAACATGATTTCGTAATTAATTTTAAGCCTTCTGCTTCTTGTGGTTGAATAAGATCCCTGTTCATTTCAGAAGTTTCAACCAATGTATATTTGACTTAAAATGTCATTTTTGGGAAGGTGACAATCCGTTTGTCACACTAAAGGCAAATATTTCTTGCTATCACATTTTGTACATTACTACATATGAGAGTTTACTTTATGGAACAGCTACTTTACTAAGACATGCAGTCAATGCCTGAAGCTCAATGATAATGAGGGAAAGATGGGTAACAAGATACTCTGTGAAACTGAATTGATTCTGGACTTGTCTGGAATCAGAGTTTTAGGAGCCTGAATAACTCTGATAGGAGTGATTTAAGACTAAGGTTCCAAATCAAATTCCAGAGTCTCCTTATTTCATGTTAGAGGTTTGATAGACTACTTTATGCAATGTGTTACACCTTGCAGTCTCTGTGGCAGGAACATCAAATTAAGGCCATCACCCATCTTTGTATTATCACTGTAAGAAATGATCACTCTATAAATTTCTTACAAGAACTCCCAAACTTCCTATAGTTTAGCTTGGCTTTGTTTATTATTGACTCTAATTCTTATCTGAGTTTATAGATAATGAATTTATTAGTGATACATTCATTTTAAATTATCTTTCTTAAGAGATAAGCATGACAGTGAATTCAATTTGGTGGTGAGCAGCTAACCAATCCATAAAGCAGACAAGTCTATTTTATAGATTGCAAGGATAGGCCAGAAATACCGATGAGCCCTTTTGAACACTTGTAATTGACTCTTTCTGAATTGTGCCATCTGTTCTTTCTTAGGTGAATGATTGATTAACTGAGGAATATATGATTAGTGGTTTGCCCTGCTACTGTACTGTACAAGTCGTTCTGTAGTGTGCTCTCGACAGCCACCATCTGCATGCCTAACAAATCAAGCAGGGTGACGTTCCCCTCTGTGACACCCATGTAACCCTTAGGGCTTCAGTCAGGTTACTGACCTCTTTGGTCTATGGGGCTGTGGCTGAACAAATCTGGGCAGAAGGTTTATTCTTCTGTCTGATTTCATATTATTATTGTGCTATTTCCTTACTCCCTTCCTCTTTCTCTCGCTCCTTCTCTCCCTCTCTCCCTTTTTCCTTTTTGTCCTTCTTCCCACTCTCCTTCTCTCCCCCTCCGCAAACATAAATACAAACAAAAAATACATTTTTCTTTAACCTTGTTCACTAAGATTCTAAACTCTGTTCTTTTTTATTATCTTTTTTTTTTTAATTTTAATCATGATATCATTACTCAGAAGCACATACCCTAACAAGGTTTTCACTTGATGCTCAAAGATAGAAGAAAAATTGAGATTATAATGGAGGATATTAGAAAACTTTGATGACAGCTTCAGATTCATTGAATGGTTGAGGAAGGACCTCTAGAGGAAGGGACCTCTGAAGTTCATCCTGTCCATTCCTCCTGCCCAGAGTCACCTAGAGACAGTTGCCCAGGACTGTACCCAGATGGTTTTTTAATATCTTCAAGGATGAAGACTCCATGAATTCCCTGGTCAGTCACCCTTGTAGTAAAGCAGTGTTTCCTAAGGATCAAAAGGACCCTCCTATGTGTCAGTTTGTGCCCACTGTGTCTTATCCTTTTAGTGGGCACCACTGAAAAGAACCTGGCTATGTCCCCTTTACATCCTGCCTTTCAGGTATTTACAAACATTCACGACATTCTCCCACTGAGCCTTCTCTTCTCCAGGCTAAGCAATCCCAGCTATCTCAGCCTGACCTCATGAGAGAGATGCCCTTAACCATATTTGTGGTTCTTTGTTGGACTACCTCCACTATGTCCATGTTTTTCTTGTACAGAGGAGCCCAGAGCTGGACACAGGCACTCCTAGTGTGGCCTCACAAGTGCTGAATAAAGAATCCTAGAAAAGACCATATTCACATAAACAATTCTGGAACTATGATTTTAAAATGTGCAACACTGTTCTCACTGGTGTATTCCTTTTGGAGAAAAGCAGGCTTATAGACATGGATTCTCATGTTGGCTAAGCGAAGTATGAACAAATGGTTAACAGATACAAATGATAAAGTGAAATTTCTAGGAGATTAGATTTGCTAGTGATTCACAAAAGAGCTTCTCATAAAGGCTTTGCTATTCAGTTATTAAGTATGTGAAAACTACTACCATTGATGTTCATTCTTAAAATTTGCTACTGTCAGTAACGACATCTTCATATTACCCCAGTCCGTACTGTTGTGAAAAGTTTAGAAAGCTGAAGTTACTATTTGATAAGAGAGAAAAAATATCTGTTCAAGAGGTGTAGGGTTTTTTTTCTTCTATAGCTAGGTTTCTTTTTTAAATATAATTTGAGAAAAAAATGAAATGTTTCAAATTCATTAAAATGTAAGTTTCCACCCTTCTCTTTCTCTCTTTACTTTTTTGCCTGTTCTTAATGTAAAGTCTATTGGCTGGTCAAAGCTTAAACATATCTGTCACTGGGAGAAGACTGGAGCATATTTAATTAGGTGTACTTGTATTGAGACAGAAGGGGAATTCTATTACTGAGTCAGATAGTTCCCAAATGTTGTTTGATTACAGCTATAAAACATTATATTTTTTTTATGTTGGCAATGGACCAGTTAAAATATGGCCAGTAAAAAGCTATGAGTTAGAAAAGAAACTCTAAAAATAACATCTTGTTAGTGCACATATCTGCTTCCTGTGTAGGTTCTGCTTCAGGGTTTTACTGCTGTCAATACTGCTGACAAAAAGCTGTAAAACCACAAGCTGTGCTCTATTCTGCCTTGTGCATCATCAACAAAATTGACAGTTAACACTGATTTTAAAATCTGTATTGCTGATGGGTAAAAGGGTATATCAACGAATATTCAATTGCAAGACATCCTGCAGTCCTGTGCTGAAAGCAAAAGGGATGTAAAGAAAACAAAAACGACAATCAGAGGTTGGAAACCATTGTTGGATAATGCCTTGAAAATAAAATTTATCTTTTTCCACTATGACTTTTAAAGATCTCTGTCTCATAGGCAACAGTTTTGTCTTCCTATAAGCCAGAATGATTAATATAATGAGTTGGGGAAACAATGACCCTGCACTTCCCTTAGCCATATTTCTTTTCTTAGCACACTGATACAGCACCAATGACTTACACACCTCTAAGCAGAGCAGTATGGCATTAAGTTTGCATACTAATTCCCCCAAAAGACAGCTGCTACCCCACTGCATTCAAAAATTAGATTCCCAGAAACTCTTACTAACTAGTTCCTTGGGCAGCCTAAAGTCTGCTCTCCCAATATGCAGGATAGTAGCTCTGTAGCTTTAGTCTATTTATTTTCTTTTAGTCTTGCTTAGACAGTACTTACCAAACTTTAAAGGGATTCAACCCATTGATTCTAAAAAATACTGGAACAAGTTCAGGATGAACAAACTTTGTCAATGTAATACAGATATATTATTCCATCCTAGGACAGTGAGTATAAAGACATAAGTATACTTTTTCTTTAATGTTTTCATAAACACTATTGCGCTTGGTGCTACCAGAGGTGTTCATACATTAAGCCAACTGGGTATTGATGGAGCATTTCATAAATACATTTGCAAAATTATAGTGTTAGGAAGTTAGGCTGTCAAATATTAATTTAAAAAACAAAAATTAAATGATACAGTAAGTCATTAAAATTTCTCACTGTTGTAGTCATGATTTATTTAACTAGAGCTTCCAATTTACCATCGATGCAGCATAAAACCTTGAAATGGAAAAAAGAGATAGAAATTATTCAGTTAATATTAACAAGGAAGTAACTATTTCAATTTCTTACATAAATGCAAGAGCTAAGTTAATTTTAACTTAATTTTGAAGTCAACAGAATGAGTAAAGAGCAGGTAAATTAATCTGGAGCAGCTAGACAAAATTAAAGACTGACTTAAGTTTGTTCTCCCTGTATAATTAATGATTCAAGTTTAGCCAACATTTAGATAATCTACATTTTATTTGTATACTGCTGTCAGTACAGAGACAAGATTAACAAGCACAAGTGTATTCCACTTACAGCAGAAGCTGCAAAGCAGAAGCAATATGGTTACAGTATATAACAAAACCTTACAAGATAATTGGAGAATAATATGTTCTGATATGGGAAACTCATACCACAAGAAACTTACGGATGTTCCATTTTATTTGTTCCATAGATTGTTCCATAGATGTTCCAATTATTATATGTACAAGTTTTAATACAATAAAGTGAGACTAACAGTGAAAATCACAATTTGAATGTAATCACTAATTATGAAAAAAATCACATGCTATCATAAGGAAAATGTCCCATATCTTCAATGGACTGTGGACCAAAGCTTAATCAAGTTGGGTAAACCACTGTCAGCTATGTTATTCCTAGATGATTCAGATGTTAAAAACTGTTATATTTCTGTGTTTGTCAGAGCACACACAAAGAGTCAGTAAACCAGAAGAGATCCATTTCCTGTAATGCACTAAGATCTCTCTATTCTAATGAACTTGAAGTCTGAGTCTTTGTTTTTCTGGTTTTTGATGCCTAAAATTTGAGAAGTATGTGAACCATCAAAATTGTTGAGGATTAATTGTGTGAAACATATCATTATTTTACTTAAAAACAGAGGGCTTCCTTATCTTCAGTCAAGAAGAAATACACATCTTTTTTAGTAGACATGGATTGGAGAAGATATCGTCATTACAATGAATGTCAAAGTAAGGTCTGAGATCAACATGATAATATTCAATAAAAACATGTGCAAAGTACTACACTTTAGAAGTAAATAAATACAAAATCAGGAATATCTAGCAGACATTGAAGGAAACAGATGTCACGGTCTAGAGCAGACTGCGGGCTTAATAGGTGTCAACAGTTTGATGTTCTGCAAATGAGACAAATACTCTCCTGGACTGTGCTACTAAGACTGTCAGCTGAAAACCACAGGATATAATAGTTCTGCTATCTGTCATTATAGTTCAAGAAAGATTTAATAAACTTGGGTTTCAGGAGAAAAAAACAGTAGTTATAAATCATATCAAATGATAGGGGGTTTATCTAGAACAAAAGAGTGGAATAGAAGGGGGACAGTGCAATATCTTAAAAGGGCCATTATAGAAGTGCCAGTATTACATTATTTTACCAAGTTCAGCAGGGTCAGACAGATAGTAATCATTCGTCTTCTTTAAAGCAAAATTTAAACTTGAGAAAAGCTTTCTAATAATAAGAATGGGAAACACTGCAGCAGCACGTCTGAGGAGATGTAATCTCTCTAGATTTTAAAACCTAGGGGTAGCCAAGGTGTATATGTAGCCTCCACCTTTGCCAAAGGGGTATAGTACCTGAAATATATTTCAAGTTCTACTTCATTAAATACTTCCCTATTACTATATACAACATTAAAAGAAAGAATACATGTTTATTCACGTGCATGATTTCCTAGAATCAAAATATATACCCTTATGTTAAATATGCACAAAGCTGTGAATTAGTAGTATATTTGGGCATAAACTGAGTTATACAACCTGCATGCATACAGAAATAGATGTTCAAGCAAAAGCTTACAAAAGAACTGCTGCATTTTTCAGGAAGATATTGTTTTATGCAGTTTGATACAGTACCCAGTTGGAACAGTATTGTTATATTAACACAGAGATTGTAATGCTTTTAATGTAGATTTAAATTTATGCTTCCCTTTCTCCAGTTTTAAAGTACTGAATTTTGTTACTCAAGAAGTTTTCTTAAGGAGCCAGTATCAAATTGTACATTAGTACTTTTAAACTTATTTAATGTTCACTGTCATTTGCTTTTATGTGTAATGAAGCACAGAGATGAAAAATTCATGAAAACATACCATACTAGAAAATTGCATTTCCAATTGAGACAAATGATATGCAAGTAAGTGATCAAAATTCAAACAAAAAGCAACTATGAATGTAGTAAGATTTTTAAAAAAGGAAGAAAAGGGGCAGGGGGAGTGGAGAGAAGAGATAATAAATAGAATTTTGGCTTGATAGATGGTTAAAATTGATTATTCCTTAAAGTGACAAGCCTCTTACAGAAATAATATTATTAGTTCTAGCTTTTAATATTAATTTCCAGCTGTAATATCTGCAACTATGATATTTAGAAACCAGTTAATTTGCAAGCAATATTGACTGTGATTATAACTAGTAAGTGCTATAACAAGCCGAAGGCATAATTTGATACTAGGAATGTTAATCATTGCTAGTACTGCAAGGAGGAGGGGGAAACCCTAGGTGTATGCATAATTAAGGAACAACCATGCAGATTAATATAAATTGAATCAGGTAAAGCAAATTCTCTAAGTTCCACAGAATAGTTGTGTACCTCCCTGTTCTCTAGAATTTCTCTTTTATAGTAAGAAGTATTAGAAGAAGACAGCAAATGCTTTGCTTTAAAAGCCATCAGCTAGTTTGCTCATTTATACACTTTTCACAAAGCCAGTGTTTCATCCTTTGCACTATAATAGAATCATAGAAACACAAGGTTGGAAAGGACCTACAAGATCATCTAGTCTATCACCAATACTATCCACTAAGCTACTAAATCATGTCATCCAGATGCTTCTTGAACACCACCAGGGACAGTGACTCCACCACCTCCCTAGGCAGGTCATTCCAGTGCCTGACTACTCTTTGGGGAGAAAAAGCTTTTCCTGACATCTAATCTAAATCTCCCCTGCCACAACTTCTGGGCATTCCCTTGAGTCCTATCATTAGGACGACCCCCTCCTCTTTACAACCTCCCTTCAGGAATTTATAGAGTGTGATGAGCTCTCCCTCGAGCCTCCCCTTCTCTAGACTAAACAATCCCAGCTTCCTCAGCCATTCCTCATGAAACTTGTGTTCCAGACCCTTCACCAGTTTTGTTGCCCTTCTCTGGACACATTCCAGAGAATGTAAGTATGAAGCTTTTCTCATACTTTTTTCATGCAAACTTTGCGGTTGGGTAGAACCTGTACAAGAGGAAATATCCCAGCAGAAGGAAAGGTCAATAGCAAAATATGTTTAGAACAATACTTCCATGAGTTCCCAGAAGTGGGAATATGGAAGGAACATCAGATCACCCACGTATCCATTTATTCTGAATGTTCTGTTTTTCTTTTAAAATACAGATTCTAGCGAACAGTCAAATTGGAAATGCTGCATTTTGGGCATAACATGAAGTATACATATGGCCAAAAGAATGTCTAGAAACCTGTGGTTGGAAGAATATTTCATTTACCTATAATCTTCCATAAAAGTGGGAAAATCCTTTAAAGAAAATGGAATCATCTAGTTACCCTGCCTGATATATAAATATTTCACACTATACATTTAAATTTATTTCAAGAGAACCTCACCTTTTAAAAAGACAAATGATCCTTTGAGTTTGTACAGAAAATTCAAATGAGGTGATGGTGGGGATAGTTTATTTGATTCAATGCCTACAATTTTAATAGATTTTTAGGACAATGCAGAGTAATGTGTAACAAAACTTTTCTTATTTTTTTAAGACATGTATGCAAACTCACATGTGCCAGGATATTTAGTCAGTTAAATAAGCTACAGTTGACCCTTAAATAAAGAAAGTATTATTTAATATTCTCAGTGAGTCACAAAGTAGATAAGAACTTTTGATGTTTTATAGGAAAGTACCAAAAAGAAAAAAATTAAAAAATCATGATTTAAGCAAACTAATTCTGTGCTCATAACTTCAATTGCTTTAAAATGATAAAATTTTCATAATGTTAAAATCATTTTATGTTACAGTCATATCAATCAGAGAAAAACATTTTTTTTAAAATTATAAAGGTGTTAAAATAGAACACCTTTGGCTCTGAGAGATTATGGAGAACAAGAGGTAAGTGATATTCACTCTGAGTAAGGACCTGATGCAAAGGTTACAGGAATCCACATAATGTTATAAGAAATGTAAGTTGTCTAAAATGCTGCAGATGTTCACAAAAGATTTTTGCAGCAGTTTTAAAGTATGCTTGTTAAGTATAATATAGTGTGCTGGAAACCAACCTCCCACCATAAAGGTTAATCTTTTCTTAAAAAGAATTAAATTATTCAAGATGTATAAGGTATTGCAACTGTTTTGGTAGGTTCTGATTTTTTTCTCTTTTATTCTGTCAGCACTTCTGAAAAGAACAAGTTTATTGTTATAAAGTACATTTCATACAGCTGTATAATGCTTCACATGTGATGATTTCTATTTATAAAAAGAGTTTGATTTAATTGGTAAAATAATGCTTTGTATTCAACAAGAGTCAGTTTTGTTTTGTTTGATCCAGAGTAGTACAAAGCAATAAAGCTGACAGTTGTTCATCTGCAATATGTTAGAAATTCTTCAGAAAGCTTACTATCAGAGAATACAAAAGATTCACAAGAGATGAAAACAAAGTATTGGTGATTTGCATAGAAATTTGGACTTTTAAAAAATGAATAAATAAATATGACTTTTTTTTATAAGAACTTCTGTCTTAAAAAGCCTCAACATTTGGTACTTTTGTAGTGTAAAGAGGAATTAAGGAAGCTTAAACAGAATATAATTGGTGTCATTCAAAAGAATATATTGAAACACTATTTACAATCTAAGGATCAAGTGACTACTTGAACTACTAGAAAGTCTACTATGAATAAACTTTCCGATAAATATTGAGACAAATTCTGGTGGGACACATGACATCTATTTTGAAGGAAGAGTATGGCAAACTTTGGTTACATGGCTTAATACATTCACCTACATGTAGCCAAAATAATGAAAACATAGGAACTGAACCCTAATGCACTGTCCCAGGCAAGGACATGCAATGAAGCTGCTAGGCCCAAGTCCAGAGCATGAGCTTTGGAACAACTGTCCAGATCCTTACTTGTTTTCCTTATACATGTTTGGAAAATAAATAATTAATTGCCATTAGTTGCCAGTGCTGAGTTCTATGGAAAAAAACAGTGTTTCAATACTGCAGGCAAACTCTTTCATTAGCTGCTGGTACAAAAGTTTAAGTAGTCACCAGACAAAGGTCAAGATGGGTCATCAAACAAAAATGTCTTGTGGAAAAACAGACAGACAAACAAGATTCATTAATAA
This sequence comes from Nycticryphes semicollaris, assembly GCA_013400055.1. NCBI lineage: Eukaryota > Metazoa > Chordata > Aves > Charadriiformes > Rostratulidae > Nycticryphes > Nycticryphes semicollaris. The sequence continues at coordinate 53,243 of VXBJ01003367.1, read as the reverse complement.
ACAGCTAGTTTTTCATAAAGCACAAACTTAATGACAGGTTCACGGTTTTATCAAAAACTAGTTTCTGTTATACATGGAGATATATATATAGATAGAGATATAACTATAAAAAAACCTAGTATAATTGAGGTCAATTATCAAGATAACAGTACACCAGATAAGCTACCATATTTTTTCCCCATTTCCAGGGCTTCTCAATGTGAACTGATTTAAGGTGGCTTGGATAATCACCATTTTCTGAAGACCAGGCCCTAATAAAATAAGGGAGATTAAAAGTCCCAAAATGAAAAAGAATGGAAAAAATCCAAAAGACAGTAAGAAGGACCAGTTTCACCCACCACTTTATTTAATCTTTTCCATTAATTCCTGAAGATTTTACTGAAAGTGAGAGTCTGGAGTATTCAGTAACATATTACTTTTACAGTAATAAAAGACTTCACAGTAATGGTAGTAGGAATAGGAAAAATAAAAGGATTATAAAAATTGTACCTTTGGGGGTTTTGGGGCTGATTTTGCTTTGTTTTGTTTTTCCTTTTTATTCCCAAGACATATTAACTGTTTTCAAACTCCGAGCTGCTTCCAAAATACATGGAAGTCCCTGCATGTGTCACTATGGTTATTGGCACTTTCGGGCTCATCTGACAAGTTTCCTGTTCTGAGTACAAAAAAAAAAAAATTGTGCCAGAATATTTGGTTATAAAATAATCGTTATAGATAAGTACACACAATAACTTTCCTGCTCGATCTAAGATGGTCAGGGTAAAATACTTATGCAAATTTTAGAAGAAAATATGTAATCCATAAAATTCATTAAAAAATGCAGCCAGAAAACATAAAAATTCTTATTAAAAAAATCTGAGCAAAAGACCCTACAGAGCAGACTGTTAAGATATTTAGAAAATGTATGTTTATTATCATGACAATTTGTTTTCTTTGGGTTAGGACAATCAATATAGGAAATCCTACAAACCACATTTAACTTCATAAGTATAATATGGCTTTAGAAATTACTTTTTTTTTTCTTTTTTTACAGAAAACTTGTTATTGCTTCATATGCCCTCTTGTTTATCAACAGAAAGCTGCATACATTTAATGTAATAGAACAAATGCAAATTTTTAAGGATTATTTCCCTCTTTTGTAATCTATATTTGTATTAATTTGTATTCACGTAAATATTAAACAGATGTGGGCTCTTGCTGGTTGTTGTTTTGTTTTGGGGTGGGTTTTTTAGGTTTTTGTTTTGTTTAAATATAATGCAAAAAAATAAATTAGTTTAATGTGAGAGTATTTACATTTTTTTTTGGACCTCTTAAATAATATATTTTTTTAATCTTTTACAGAAACTGCCTTATGGCTCCCTCAATGGTATGTCTGTCTGTGAAGAAAGCAGGAAAAAAAATTCTTCAAAATATGAGGACTAAAACCAAAACATTTTTGGAATTATAACATCCCAATCACCACACTGACCTAGAGTATTTTTCTTAAGATAGCATGTAAGGAGAAAATCCCACTTCCTTCAGCAGGTGTTACCAAACAAAGCACCATCAATTTTATTATTAGAGAAAGGCAAAAAAACCCCTCCTACTATTTTATCACATCATGGTAGTTCAGAAAAAAATATTTGGAAACAACTATTTCACCCAAGGACAAATTTGAAAATAAGTGATTTAATGAGTTTTATTGCTAATTTATGGAAACTTAACTTTGGAAACAAAACTCGTGTCATTTGGAAACCTTCTTAGTATTCTGGATTCCTTTTTAACATTTCCCTAGGGGTCTTTAAAAATCTTTTGAAAAATACCATCCCCTACATACAACCCGATTTTGAAGCAAAGCATTATAAGGTATATGTTATTTTTCAAAAGTTAAACAGCTAGGCAGCCTATTGGGATATTAACAGTCATCATCTTCTGTACACCTAGAACAGCTGCAGATACCATGTCAGTCACGGCAGGCTAATAAATGTGCTGTAACTGGTCCTAATACACTGCCTGGGAAAAAAACTCTGCATTAGTGAAAGCCCCAAAATCTGAGAGCATCCTCCTTCCCTAGCATAACGATAATTTAATGATAGCAGTGTGGCATTGACCCCCAACAAAATCACGTCAAAAGAGATAAGCAAAAGACAAGAAATTCTCACTTAAAACACGGGAATTCGTTAAACAAAAACCAAACTTCACTTCTGTGCCTCCACAAGTTAATGCCATGTGAGCTTAAGAATCAGAAAGGTTCTTATAAAAAAAGAAGGGTTTAAAAGGGCAGTTAAGGGAATTAAAACCTTACATGCATCATGGAGACTTCTTAGGGAAGCAGTATTAGAAGCACGAAACAAATCTATACTACTCATAAAAGTCCTGAGAAAAGAAGCAAGCATGGTTAAAAGGCAGGGGCAAGGGGAGTTATAAGAAAGCACTCTTCAAAAAACTGGGATCACATTGAAATGAAGAAAATAGAAGAAAAGTAGTATCTGGAAAGTTAAAAAACTCCATAAAGCTGGGTGAAAGAAGAGTTTGAAGTTCAGCTAGTAAAATACATAAAAATTAATAAATCTTTCTTCAAACACATCAGGTGCAAGGAGTCCGAGACACTTCAAATCCCACAGATTATCTGGGTATAAAAGGAGCCTTCAGGAAAATTAAAGTCACAGCAGAAAGTTGAACAGACATTTTGTGCCTGTGCTCACTGTGGACGAACATGTAAAGAATTTCCCACCAGAACACCCCACCCATGCTTTTCTTCTTCTTTTTCTTTTTTTTTTTTTTAATCAGAGAAGGATTTCAGAAAATGTCTTTCAACTTAAAGCTCCCCTAAGAGAAGTTACAGACAAAATAGGCAGTAATGAGAGGCCAGGAGCAGATAATTTTCACCCAAGGTCTTAGAGATCTGATGGCAAAACAGATGAACCAGAAGATGGGATGCACAGTCTCTCTCCTAAAATCTGTGAGGTACCTGAGAAGTGGAAGAGATGTTAGAAGTTATTTAGCCACAAATGCTTGAAGGCTGACAGTATACTATTTCTGTTTTCTCATTATGTGAAAAAAGGAGCCTCAAATCTGCAACCCCAGACTGTTAATATTCCTTGAGAGCAATTCTGAGAATGAGCTTTAGCCACATGTTTGTTTCAATGTACTCATGAGGGTCTTGCTTCTAGAATGAGAGCTGAGCCTATGCAGCTAGAAGAGGTTGTGAAATCCCCATCCTTGGAGACGTTCAAAAGTCATCTGGACATGGTCCTGGGCCGCTGGCTGTAGGTGGCCCTGTTTGAGCAGGGAGGTTATAAATTGTAGCCGTATTTATTTTTCAATTTGCACTGCTGTATATGGTAACAGCATAGGTAGCAGCAGGAAATAAGCACATCTGAGTTTTTAATAAATTAGTGGTAGCTGAATTTACTTGTCTCAGCCAGTCTGTTATTTCACCTGTGATGCTGTTTTGTGTTTTTTCTGCTCCTAACTTATCACTACTTACAAATACATTGCATTGCAATACTCTTTCACATGCTTATAAGCCTATGCTGTAATGTCAGAACACTCCTTTCTTCTCCACTACACTGCTACTGAAAGAAATGAAACTTGCTATAAACCACATGCACAAGGTTCAGAGTAAGTACCATATATAATAATAGATTTATTTTTTTAATCTTTTTAGTCTGGTTCATTTATGTGTCAAACTTTGTGCTGCAAAGAGATTCCAGTCAGAATTATATTGGTAATCGTATTAGAAATTGTAATGTGTCATGCTACATGATTACTCTTAATTTTCACCATTAGAAAGAAATAGATAACCATAATGAAGTTTTTATTCAGTTAGAGTGTAGGCCAGTGTTCGAGCTGCACAGAGAGAAAGGAAGGACAAGATCTTATTACAAGTCCCACGGCGGTTGGAATATGCCGCCAAATCTGGATTGTGAACAGGTCAATATTAATCCATCTGACCTGTATCTTGCATAAATAACAAAAGTTGCAGTCACTAAGAGCAGAGAAGAGCAGAGCAGAGTGTAGCACTGCACACTAAACTCCCTTTGCTGGGATCCCTCTCCAGGAATTATAAAGAGCTTAAAGACAGAAAAGGACTTTATTCAGTAAGTGAAGAGTTCCAGTGTTAGTGTGGCATAATAGATTCAAATCTCTATTGAGGAAATGTATAACAAGGAATTCAAAAGAGATGTCCTGATCAGATAAACTCAGAGCAAAAGCTCGGGGTAAAAAAATAGGCGTTCATGCTGCAATATACAGCTCTTTATTATTTAAGCCTCTTCTGAGCATTCTCCACTTCTCCAATTCCCTGATGATACAACAGTGAGAGCATCAGATGAAAGTAATTTCCCTGGCAGAGACAGCTTGTATCTAAAAATATTGTGCTTCTTGAGTATGATTAAGTGACAGAATGAACAAAAGGATGACTTGAAAATTGTTTATCATTATTTCTCTAACAGAGACCACTTGTATTTATAAATATTTAGCATCATAGTTGAAATATAAGTATGAAAGAAAAACAAGTTAAGTTGGACATACAGTATCTGGCAATAAAGTACTGAAATAGTGAACTACTGAAATACTCTGTGTTTTCAACAGAACATTAGCTAAATGATTTTTTATAAATGATTTGTTGAATTTGTTAATGGAAAGTGTTTTGCCAGTACAAATGTAACAGCAGCTTTTTCCTACTATTATTCCCTCATATCTTGAAATGTTTCGGGGTTTTTCAAAATGCAAACATATGCATAAAAGAAATGCTGAGAAATGTAACTGGGAATTTACAAGATTAATGCAAAATAAACTGGAGACAAGGTTTCTAGAAGCATAGAAACTATATAGAAACAAAGAAACTGTCAGCTGTTTTCTCCAGATGCAGAAATCTGCACAATCTTTGCAGCCATTTTATCAATTTGAACTTTAATGTATACCTATCTAGGGTTCCATCCCAATGAGGAAAATTGGTCATGCTGCCGGTCATGATGGTTCAAGTAAGAAGATACTTGTGTGACCAGAAAGCAGCAGGTTTTAAAATGCTGGAGGGCAAGTTCCATCCAGATAAAGGGAAGCACCATCCACTTTAGAACTGCTGGGAGTGTACCCCTAGAAGACAACTGTTACACACAATGTGCTATTAAACAGGTCAATGTGTAGCACAGATTCCATAACACAAATATCTGCTCTCCTTAGAAAATGATATTTTATATATCTTTAAAAATAAAATAAATAAAATAAATGAAATAAAATTAAATTAAATTAAATTAAATTAAATAAATAAAAGGTTCCAGTTCTGTATACAAACAGAAAATTGACAATACCATGTATTTAGGAATCATGGTGACATGCTGCCACTGAGCTTGCAATGGTGGTCTTTTCTAGTTTTAAATAAATCGTCCAATGATCAGAGCAGCAGCAAAATTCTACAAATGCACCTAAAATGTTCAGTGGTGCTCTACATGATGTGCAGATGGAGATGCGACACACGTTGCCAAGTGATCTCACGTGGCACACCCCATGAAGACCATGAGCTAGGACCCAGATGCACTACAAGTACTGAGCAGAGCTATTTGTCACTAGACCACAAATACTGCTTTCAGACCCACACTGACTTCTCAGCTTGATTATTTAGTTGGCTTCTGCAGGCTTCAGCACAGTTCACAGACATTATGAGGATGTTACTTAGATATCAAACCATTTGGGACACAGACTTTCATAAACCATGACTGAGACTCTTATAGGTGTTGCCACACTAGTCCGTCATGTCCATGGATTTTGGAGTAATCCATGAAGGGCTCTATGTATAGTGACACACAGCACAACTTCAAATCACAATTTAAAGAAGTAGATTAGGCACCCAAATTCCTTTAAAAGATGGATGAAGAGAGTTAAGTGCCCACCATGAAAATTTAGTTTCCTGATTGAATAAATTATAGCAGATGGGATTTTTATGCTTTGTCTGCACCTACAGTACTTGCTGAAGCCTAAGGCAAAATGCTTGCATGAGTGTGCAAAGCAGAGTACAAAACTTCCTCCTAGAATAAAAACCTGCTGCTTTTCCTCTGAGCGCAGGTGGCTGCTCTTTTTCAGTGCAATTCAAAGAATCTCTTTTGTGTGAAATCACTCAGCTCAGTCGCAAGGAAAGAAGAATCCATCGCCTCTGCACAGCCCAGAGCCAGGTATGCAGAGTACTCTTGGAAATGAATGCTGGACTGGAGGTGGGTAGTAGGGGGAGTGAATTCATACAGGAATGATACACAAGTTCTTGGGTGAATGAAACGCCTCTTCCTTTTCTCCTCTGAATTTCAGTGAAGGCTTCTTTTTCGAATAGAACAAAAAGAGAAGGAAACAGAAGGCTTGCTCAAAACTTTTTTAAAAGTAGCAGAAAACTGTATTCAACTCTCACCTTTTCTTCCACCACAGGACATACCTAAATCAACAGAGAAAATACTTATTTGCAGAGAAAATGTAGTCTCCAATCTCCCGCTTGGAGAGAGCCTTATTCTTTTAAACCATTGACTAAAAAAAATTCAGTGATGAAAATGGATATATTTTACACAACTTCAGATAGGGGCTGAATCCAGGAAGTAAACATCTAAAGTTTACGGCAAAGTAGTTATTGTGATACATCACAACCCCCATATCATTCTGGGATCTAGTCTTGCCTGCCAGGCAAAACCTTTCAATGAAGCTCACTATGTCTTTCACACAATTCATTTTGAAGGAATACAGACCTGAAACTTTCTGGAAGTCTTACAAAAATACCTCCTTTACCAGGACTCTCTTTTTGTATTATTTTGTATTACTCAAGAGTAGCAAAGACATCTCCATCACCATAAACAAAGAGAGCTGAGGAGCACCTTGCTGACTGTGAATGACACTGAAATTTTTAAAATCATATAATAATGCAGACTGTGGTCAAATTCTTTTCCCATTTGAAACAAGCCTTGGGTATTTTTAAGAATTTGGTGAAGAAACCAGCAATTCTTTTCTTTCATAATCACAAAATATGCTTAACATGAACTTAAAAAGGAAATTCAAAGTCAACATATTTATTGCATTGTAGTGTATAATGTAATTTACAATGTATATATATAATATAATGTATATAATTTTTTCCCTTCTGTACTTATCGACTGCAGCCTTACCCTTCTATTCCTCTGTGCTCCTCACTATTTTAAACATATACTTCCAAAAAGTGCAAGTACACAGACAGGCGTGAAGACCAAAAGATACGAGAAAACTTTGACCACAAGCTCAACAGTTAGTCATAATTAAAAAAACCTATTATTACCATTGTTATTTCTCTAAGGTCAGAAATAACCATGTTGAAACATTTGGCCCAGCAATTCACGAAATTTTAGAGTTGGAAGGGACCTCTAGAGATCACCTTGTCCAACTCCCCTGCTAAATTCCTTCTTTCCTAACACTGATATATAGAGTTATGTACATAACTTATCCGTTCACTGCAGTCCTGAATGTACCAGCTGCAAATGTATAAAATAGGGGGATAATGCACAAAAGTGGTGATCACAAACAAAAATCTTGGAGATGTTATGACATGCATTAACAAAAACCAGGTGTATCCCACACCAAGGTTGTCTCTTGACGTTCTGTTTTCTCTTTCCTTGCAATATTTTCTCAGAGAAATACTCGAAGACTCAGTATTCCCTGCCACATTACTACCACAACTACACAAAAGATCTTAAAATGGACTGAATCACAGTGAGAATCTGGTAAAAATGGACCTACATGACAGATAAAATAGTTAACACCAGAGTGATTAAAGTGATTAAAGTCTAGCAAGTGGTTTCTAATTATGTTTCTAATCTGATATATTAGCACAGCATTAAGAGAATTGGCATTTCCATTTGTGTTTGAACAGAGGCTGGTCTAGAACATTTGTCAGAATATATCCTAAAACGGCAATACACATAAATGTCTCTTTAAAAGGAAAATGTGATAGGGTTTATCTATCTCTTTTCCATTTTATATTTTGTCAGCTGATACAAACTGATGCAGCACCACCCAAGTCCAGTGGGAACACAATGACTTTTATCATTAAAACAGCATTAGGATTTTTTGTTGTTTCTTTCCTCTCCCAATAAATACCAATAAAAGATTAGTTATTATTACAGGTGATTACAACTGCATAAAAAAAGTGTGTATGAGAAAAGGAAAAAGGAGAGAGATCTATGAATATTTTTATTCTATGAAATTGTCAGATCTCCGTAGACCATTCCTCTTTGATCTTTCTTGCACTGTATATTTGTCTCACGATACAGTTTTACTTAGTATTATCTACTTCATCAGTCTTTTTGCTATGTTGAAACTCTGAATATAAAAGTTTTACAACCTTTTGAAAGAAAATAATTGTGGCTTCAAACAACGGAGGGGTTACTGCAGAGCCAGCCCTAGTATAATCTTTTTTTCTGTTGGCCAAGAACATTCTCATTTATTAAAAGCCTGGAAATAACATTGTTCTCTTATTTAAATGTAACAAAAACACTTTTTTTTTTCAATTGAAGAAAACTAAAATTAAGGTCAAGATCCAATCTATTCATTCCAGACTACAATAAGCAAGTGCTGCATTTTTTTTCTTCATGAGCGTGGGTCACAAGGGTTTCATCTTTCCCTTTATTCAGTCACAATTCTCTTCTGTAATTCCAGGGGCTACCTGTCCTTCACACAGCTTATTACACAGCCACTGGGTCCTTGCCAGCCATTAGCAGGCCAAGAAAGGCTGTCACAGAAGACTGCTTTGGAAGTGGTGGGCATGGATGCTCTGACTGTCTCTACTGCCTTTCATCTAAAGATCTTAGAATGCTTTGAGAACATAAAAAAAAAAAAAAAAGTGCCCTTGAAATTTCCCCAAATTGTGCAAGAGAGAAAATGTTCCTCCACCTTTGAAAATGATGTGGCAAAGAACTGTTTAATAGTTATTATCCTACAGACCATCATATGCATGCATAGTCCCAGTGAAATAATTAATTTCAGCTGGACTACTAAAACATGTAAAATTACACATTGACAAGTCTGAAAAAGCTGCCACTACCATTGTTATGGTACTTGTCTAGCCTCTAGACATAACACAGAAATATGCAAAACAGGACCTCAGTAAAAACAAACCTCACATAAACCCTCAAAGAAAAAAAATCCAAACAAAAATCCAACCCAAACCTAACAAAATCCCCACAAACACGCAAAAAGCTCCTACTTCCAAATGAATAAAAAAATCCCCTAAAAATAAAGATTTCTATTAGACCAGCATAGCTTTCTGAGCTTTTACATTTCTCTCCAGTACTGTAGTTGCAGCTATGAATACCTAAAATGTACCACAACTAGTAATAAATTGCAGGAAAGATTAATTTATTTAACAGGATTTAATTAAAATACAATTGAAGCTGAAACTGCTGATTCAGAGAGCTTAAAATGTTTAATTTAATATACTTTGAGATCATTGAACTGACAGTCCTGGCCAGGACTTGGTGCAGACAGAGTAGGTCCTGACAGCACCAGTTCTCTACCTCTCAGGGAACCACCTCAGCTACTCACCTTCAGAGAAACGAGTCACCTATTTACTCCTGAGTGCCCAGAAGCCCTTTGCCTGAAAAGTTCAGTTTGGAGCCAGAGCTGAGCCAGACTGTCCCAGCACTTCTCCTCAAAGCCACAGCCCAGGAAGTTGGGGTGCAAGGCTCCGAAGAAGGTAACACTGCACTCCTAACGCCATAAACTCTGACTGGAGTCTGGACTGCAATAACTTCTGACTTTTGAGAGTTATCAGTGAGTCTGTGTCCACGCTATTTTTTAGGCCAGACAGGCTCAGTGACAGCCCTGCCGTCTGTCTGTCCCACCCCATCGCTGGCATGCTGCCAAGCATGGTTTTGCACCAAAGCAACACCAGGACCACTGGAACAGCATGTGCCACAGACTGCTCCCAGCACAGAGGGGGATGAAGCTCTATGATGATATACATGTGTGCATGGGTGTACATACACATGATAGCAAGGGAATTTGTATGTATTATTATAGGACTAATAGTTTCAAACAGACTATTAAAGGCACGGACCAATTGCCACGTATTTTGCTCATATTGTGTGGCTCCAGGACCGAAGAACAGACCTTGCTCCTGCTTTATTCAGAAGTGCAGGTGCAGCCTCAAAGGGAGTCCAGAAACATCTATCACAGCAGAGCTACCTATGCTCTCCTGGAACTGGTGAAATTCATAATCCATATAGATTTCACTGTTTTCTGACTGTTTTGAAACAGATATAGACAGATATTTTGTGTGGGAGCTATTTTATTCAGAAAAACATCAGTCAGCCCCAAGATGACATTGACTGGGAAAGGAAGCTGCAGGCTGGTCCTGAGTGGGCCTGGGCCTATGAGAAAAGTACTCCTGGAAATTTCTCATAAAAGGAATTTGCTTTGCTGTTCTGAAAGTTGTTTGTTCTGTTTGTGCTATTGTTCTGAAAACTGTTCTGAATTTGTTCTGAAGAAACACACTGGACATCAGAGTAGGCAAACATACAGAGAGTGCCTATCATGATTCCAGATGGGAGTAGCATTTTTCCCCTACAAAACTTCTAAGAAAAACCATTTAAAACAGATGAAAGGAGAGGACAACACCTGCAGTGGGAGATGTGAGTCACGGAGAGGAAACATTTGCATTTAAAAGAAGCAGGCAGGCTAGTCTTTCAAAATTATGGGCTAAAACAGGCAGAGACCAGCCAGTTCTGACTTTCAGTGATGATCCTGAGTTTGGTGATGGGGTAATTCAAAAAAACTGAGTCATCATCTCTGCAAGGTTATCTAGGTACTCAGAAACTACATTTAGACTGAAGCACAGCAAAGCAGCCAAGAAATCATTTTAAGAGTAGCGCTGGCACAATTTAAATTTCAGTTTCTCCAGCAAGCTTTCTGTTCTAATTCATCCAGCTAGTACCTGTGTTCATTATCTTCTGTTTTCTGAAGTTTAATGTTTGCTTTATTCAATTGTTTAGCCAGGTCAGGATGACTAAATCAGCATGAAACTAGCAAACAGAAGATCTACAGCAACTGTCAAGATCTCAGGTTAAAGTAAAACAAGGCTCCCAAACAGCTCAGCAAGTCTTGCTTCCTGAGACAGGCTTGGAGGAATCCAATAGCAGGGAAGGAGTCTTGCCAAGCTGCAAAAGGCCAGCAAGGAAATTAAAATAATTGCTTTCCAGCAAAACCCCCTCATCCCTCAAAGAAGAGATCTTATTTCCCATTTTCACATCAATAATAATTTTCCCCAAGAAACGAGAGTTTCCTGACAGTTTCAGCTCAGTGAAACTCTGACAACTGCTGGATTTGGCCTAATTCAAACACAAATCAATTTTCTACAAAAAACCTCAAAACCTGGCAAATCAGGATTCCACTTTTAGTTAGGTGCAACTGAAACAACAGCACAGAACCACAGAGATGTAGAAACTTGGAAACAGCATAGCACTGCAACACTTTCTGCATATCTGAATACCTCTCTATCTGAGACCTCTTCAGACAGTATTTTTCTCATATATGCATGATTGTATTTACTCCACACTTGTTCTAATGCGATTAACATTACTTTGTTTATCCAATCAATTTTATGATGGATTTTAAGAGACTGCATCACGTAATCACCCTATACCTCTGCAATAACTTTGCTCAGCGGTTTTTTCCTTTTCTCGTTTCCCAAATGACTTTTTCCCTAGTCATTGATAAATAAAAGTATAATTAAGCCTTGCTTAAAAGCTAATTTTCATGTAAGGAAAAGGGTATGAACCCCTCATTATTATCAATGCAGAAAGTTCATTAAGAGCAATGTTAAAAATATTGGAAAGTTTCTGTTCTTGAGAACAGAAAAAAGAAAAAAAAAAACCAACCAAACAAAACCCCAGAAAACTCACTCCAAGATGTCTGCAAGAGAGGGAGTACTGCGATTAACTCTATTTGTTTCAATAAATGGAGATTATACAGTGACCTTTACTTCAGCTGCCTTGGTTTCTCCATTTTTAATCATTATGCAAGATTTGGTAGGATTTGTTGCTGACACTCTACTCCTCAGGGGGCAATTAGCAGAGAAGTGAATTCACTAGAAAGTCAGCAGATCTTTTCACTTTATTACTTAAAATGACAGGAAAGAGCCCAGCTTTGTTGGACTGTCATAATACTCATCTATGGCTGGATCTGACAAAATCCAGACAATGCAATGCACCACACAATTACATTAATATGTCTGAATTAAACATTGGAGATACAGAATGCTAATGATATAAAATGTATTCTGCAGTGCTTCAATTAAAAGTTTCACTGCAAAATAAAGTAACAACTTTTCTGTTTTCATTCCGAGGGATTAAAACAGCAGTGAATTCTTCTTCACCTTTCCTGAAACTTAGCACCTTTTTCTTTACTTGAAGTACTACTGAGAGCTCGCACACAGGGATATGTTAAGGGGTTTTGTGGTTTTGAGCTTTACATTTAATTTCTGTCATCTTACTTAGTGCAGGTAAACACATTCAACCCTCACGTCTATTGCAAAGATCTCTGACTGACACTTGCCTTATGTATAGGGTTACCTTTGTATATGTTGTTTTGCAGCTTGTTAGAAATACAACTCTATAAATTCCTAATGCATGCATGCCTAATAGGGCTTTTACAATATACAATCATCCTTTCAGTTCCATTAATACTACTCTATTTCTATCTCTATGACTTAATATGTACTGGGTGTCTTATACAGGCTAGCATGTGATTAAAGTTAACAAAAATTCAAGTAGTTTAGTAACTTCTATGTAAAAAACCAGCCCCTCAAAAAAGTTGAGAGTATTTAATCGCTGCAGTGATTCAGACATACTTATTATTTGCAGTAGAAGGAGAGGAAAAGAAAAATAAACCTGCAGCCTTTCCAGTTTCCTTCAAAAGGGAAAAAAAAGATCTGGGAATTGGAGCTTCTTAGGTATTGTTGAGCAAACAATTTGTGTGGTGAAAATTTGACGTAACTATGAAGACCCATGGAAATAATATATAACAAAAGAATTCTAAAGATCCTAAAAATGTATTTGAAGGTAAAAAGAAGGGGTTAAAAAATAATGAAGGTTACATAAACATAAGTCAATACAGTTTTCAGAAAGAGAAAATCCTTTTAAAAAATAAAAAATTGTGTGCACTCATGTAAGAAAATATTTGCACTCTTTCTCAATTTAAAATGCACAAATACTTCAATGAGAAAAACAAGAAAAGTCTGCCTTTTTCAATGGTCTGGGTTTTATTTCTTTTTAATGTAAGATTTCTTTTTGGTTTTGTTGTTGACAAAAAATAAAAAATAAAAAAATCTGAGAGGATGCAAATTTGCTTTTATTTTTTCTTCTGGACACCTGATAGATTTCTATAGTACTGAATAACTGGCATACTAGAACTGAAACCGAAATATATTTCAGCAAGTAAGCTTTTAATGGAAGTAGGACTTTATGAAAAAGTTCTGTTGGATTACTTTTTTTTCTTTAAAAGTTGTTTATTACTATAAAAATAAGTAATCATGCTTTTTCATTTTTTATTTAATTATTTCTATTTCATTACTTAAATTTCTTTTAATGAAACTGTGTGCACAAGGGATTAAGTGATGCAGTGTAAGTATTAATGCTGAGTCTGAACTAAGGGAATAATAATATTTTTTTAAAAAATTGGAAACTGGGAAATGTGCATCTACATCTATATTTCTTACCACCTTTCTGTGTTTACTCCTAGAGAGATGTGAGACTTTTGTTTCTGCTACAAATCAGATTTTACCTGTGAAAATATATATTTGCTTCAGCCATTACATAGTGTAACATAAATTAATATAACATAACAGAAAATTAACATAAATATTTTCAAGTGCTTAGTGGTTATTGCTGTTGTAAAACAACATCCTGTACTTGCAATATATGTCATTATATGCCATTTTAGATGAAAACAAAGGACAGCCTCATAAAATAAATGATAATTGGACTGGTAAATCTGATCTATCAAAACACTCTCCTCAACATGCATCTTATAACTTCATATGTTACCTGAACACGATGAAGACTTTTAACACCCATCTAGTATGCATTGTAATGTAACTAAAGGGCAATTTATGTTCTGCAAAATAAACATTTTTATATTAATTTTTATATTAATACTAGCCTACACAGGAATATTCACTAGTGAGGGCCCAATATTTTCCCGGCTAGTAATCAAACTGGAAGAATAACATATGGTTGCTAAATGTTGTAGCATAACATGTTCCTAATTAAACAGTTGTGAATTCAGAACAGTCACAAATATCTCAGTCTTACCACAATAAAAGTAAAATAGATACTGTTGCTAAAGATTTTTCAGTCATGTAGTAATTCATGTTCTGACCAAAGCCACCTTAACCTCAGATGTACTGTATGTTGTAGTATAAATTGGTAAACATACAAAACTTTTAAACGCAGCCTCAATGATGTTAGGTAACAGCCAGAGTCTCCATGGTGAACTGAGTGGAAATCTAACGCTAATTCCTCCTGATGCCATTGTTCTTACTAGAATATATCAGCTGTAAAGTCCAATTTAAGAAAGTGCATACAGATTCTTATTCATAATAGCAGATGTTTTGCTGGGGTTTAGGATTTTATTTGGTTTTGGGTTTCTGGGGGGTTTGCGTTTTTTTTAGAAAAAATTGAACAAGCTAATTTAATTAACAGCTTATGCATTTTTACATAGGCAACGAGGAAAAGTGCATTAGTAAAGGTAAGTATCCAAATTATTCAGGTGCACCATAAAACTCTGTTTTTAAATTTGTTAGCAGAATTCTCAGGGAAAATAAGACTGCTCTGGTCAAGATACTCACTGCACTGTGTTATCAAGAAATACATTTCCTTGACAATCGGCAATTATATAAAACTATAACATCTTCAGACCTGATTTTCTCCCCATTGGTCCTGTTTGGCCAAAGAAAGATCAGTTGATGAAAGATCAGTGTTATCACCTAGAGATCAGAGTAGAATGAAAGGCAGTTTGAGCGCAGAATTATTAAAGGAGGGAAAAGGAAAGATTATAGCTATTAAACCAGAGCGTGAACATTTTTTTGGAAGAATGACTCATCATTTGCTTCCCTGTATCATATAATTGAGATCCCAGTACAGTTAAGTACTGGTCTTTACTATGTAATCAGCAATTAGTTATTGTTTTCCCTACACAGTTCCAAAGCCCCAAGATGTATTCTTCTTCTTCTGCCCACTGCTGTCAAAATTCATGTCTGATTTGTTTATTGTTTTAATTATACATTAAAATGGTAGCCACTAGTAACATCTAGTTGAGTAAAATGTCTATCATTCTATTCATCAGAAGAAATCAGCCAAATACTAGCACTTTATTTCCATAACACCACAAATTTCTTCCACAATCTACCAGATCAAGTTCCGCTCAGAGAAAAGTAAATTATACAAAGTGAAAACAATAACCATTTTTTTCAATAATGTCAGAAAAGAGATGGTGATCAAGAATTAATTCAATGGATTAATCAAGGTCTTAATTTAAAACAATACAATGCAAATGTTTAATGCTGTATTAAAATAAGAAAAAGTCTTTAAAATACCCTAAACCTCAAACTGCAAAGCTTTCCATCAACCTGACATCTTGAGGTAATCTGCATTTATAACTAATTAAAGTTCTGCACTGATCAATTTAATTTAAAAACCACTATTTTTATTTCCAGACTAAAATAATAATTTTGGTGATAACAATTGTTTTGTTGTGGGTTTTTAATTTGTTTCTTTGGGTGGGGGTTTTTTGTGTTGTTTTCATTTTCTAAATCACAATAAATTAAAACAGATTTTGCTAGGCACAATTCTCATAAGGATGCAAATCTATCATTACAAAGAAGCTTTAGATCAGCAAAGATATTGCAGTGTGAAGAGTAATCACTTGAAAAAATACTGTGTATTTCTTTTTTAAAAGACACAGTATCTATATTACAATTTGCATGAGTCATTCAAATCTAATTTGGCTGTGAGCAATATTTTCCATATATTCTTGGGTAAATATTTCACACCGGACCTTGTTAAATAGTACATGCAATTTATAATCTATTGAGAGTGCTAACTTATGGTAAGTTTACATTGAAATACATTAAATACTTTTAATATGAAATTGGAAAGCAGTTGTCCTATGATACAGATACAAATGCATAATTTAACATATCTGCATTTAAATAATGACACAATTTGTCCTTATTTTACTGCATAATAATTTGTTTCATACCAAATGTCAGTAACACAACATTAAACATGCAAGTTATTATGTCCAGACAGATGTGTGCAAGAACAGGGGAGGACTGATCTTTTTCTATATCTGCAACATTATTCTCCTTTTCAAAAACATGGTGAATCAAAAGTTTCTAAGGGAAATTAGAATGTTTGTTACTATAATATATGCTGATCACTGCTTTGAATACTCATTTACAATATTAAAAGTAATTGTTCATTACATGTGGTTTGAAGATGTTGGAAGTGATTATCTTGAAATAAATAGTATTACAAAATTACAAAACAGCTAGAGAAATAAACTGAATGTTCTAGTAGCTATTACAGATAAGTAAATCGTAATGCATATTTGTGACCACATTACTTGCCGTCTACATTGTTTCGATAGTTTTTTATTGAAATATCATTGTTTTATTGAATGCAAACATCTAAATATGTTCAGAGGTCTGTGATTACTTATGATCTACAGCATAATTTTAAAGTAATTTTAGAGTATTTGATCCAAAGTATTTGATCTACCCATCATCAATCCCACCCATTTTCTTTTCCAAATATCTGTTCCCTCTGTTTTTCTGCAGGTCATCTCTGGTTCCCCAAATTTTCCTCTCAAGGACTCATTTACAACACAACTTCATTTTGGTGACTTCTTTTGTTCCCACCTTGTCCAGACATCCAAATGCATGAGAGAAAAGAGGGCAGAGGTGTCACAGTGCAGGTATCAAAGACAAGATTAGGGCTGCCTGATGCGGCAATCTCTCTTTCCCTGCCTGCAGCCCAAATTCAGTCCAGGGGAAGGACCCCTGCTAACCCAAGACAGAACTTTAATTCCTGAAAGCACAACCCCACACTAATTTTCTTTATGATTGCTGCCTGGATGATCCATTTGCCCTCTTTCCCCTTTCTTGTCAACAGGGCTCCTCTAACTCCCTATTCCCTCTCCTCACACTGATTAAATAAAATCCACCAACACTACCATTACCTCCTTTATCTTCTCACTCACAGAACTATGACTTCTCTTTCAGCCCACTCTCTCATTGATGCCAGATATTTTTAGTGTGCAGGTTCAAGTTATATATCATTATCGTGGTTAAATTAAACCAGGAATGAAGTTGTTAATAATGAAATGAATCTTCCTGCATTGCATGTATCCTTCAGCTAAGAATATTTACTTGGAATCAGCACAGTAGGAAAGACTAGGGAAAACTATAGCAAGGCATCTATAGTATGCAATCGATCTCAGTAATTGTCTTACATGTCTGTGAATTATGCTCCAAATTATTTTCCTTGAGCAGAAAAGAATCATAACTTATTTTTCACTGATGTCTGAAATTTCTGAGGAAGTGTGATATATCTAGAAAACTTTCACTCTAAAATAAATAAATAAATTGCTCTCTTTTCCCCTTTTCCTTTTTTTTTCCTTATGCTTTTTTTTTGTTGTTTTTTTTCTTTTGTTTGTTTGTTTTTGGGTTTTTTTTGTTTTTTTGTTTCCTAGTTTGTGGCATCCAGCTTCCTGGGCAGAAAACCAGAAAACTGCCCAGTACCAACCTTTCTGCATGCTAAAGGCATCTCACCTAACAGGAACCATTCACAGTATAAATGTCTAATTCTAGATTTCTGTATAGTCAGTGAAGCAAATTAGGCATTTCCAGAAAACAGATTGTCCACTCCTGCTCCGTATTCGGACATGTACCCAATAAGACTTATACAGTATACAGGAAAAAGGAAAAACACAGGGAAAAAGAGAACTCAAATCTTTCCACTCAACTATCTTTCTCAAAGAGATAATCCTGGTAGTGATCTCACTTCTTTACTTTTTTGTTTTGTTTTGTTTTGTTTTGTTTTGTTGTTTTTTTTATTTTTTCCTTCCTACAAATAGGTCCTTTTATTTGGAGATCTGCATTGGGGTCAAGATACTACAGGCACCAAACAGCTAGAGCACTCTTTTTCGAAAGGATGCACTGTCCTAACCACAGATGTGGCTTTTTTGAGAGAACTCTGCTCTTGCTAAAGGAAAGAGAATTTCCAGGTTTGCTGGACTAAAGAGAAATCATGAGAAGAAACTCATTAGGGATGAAAAATCCTGGATTCTCCTTCCTGATTAAAACATTATTTGCATATTAGATATAGCTCATCGTTGTTTAATGAGAAGGAACCTTAAGTTAAAAAATAACAAGCTGTGCCTATGGCCTTCAACTGACTATTGTCAGCATCTGAAATTTGCATTTAAAAGCTTAATTTCCATATTTTTTTATTTGTATCTTCTGAACTAGATTGATAAACTCTGTCTTCTATAGCACTTGACACACAAATTAGAAGTGGAACAGATTTGTCTCAGTGACAGAAAGCAAAATATGCACAGAGGAAAGTGTGGCCTGGTACCGGACTCCATGCCACAAAAAAGATTATGTGTATGAAAAACCAAATTATTTCTCTATTCTATTTGGCTGAAAGCTTTCAATGGAAAGCAGCCTTTACTCATGAAAGCAGAAGAAAATATCAAAACTAAAATCAATGTTTCCTCAGTTACCTTTTATACGTTACAGCCTCTCCCTACTTCAGCATACTCCAATCTGAAATCCCGCTTTTACTCTGAACAGATTGGATGCAGCAACAAAACTGAACCATCCCTCGTAACTTTGGTCCCAAAGCCATTCCTGCTTGCCCCAGTCACCTTTCGTGAACATCTGCAAAAAATATGGACTACTTCACAGAAACAGGGACACCCTTTCTGACAATGGACTGTGTAAATCAGTTATCCAGGGCAGCTCAGTTTTGAAATCATTGATGCCCAATGAAAGACAGTTAGAGGGAACTGAAAGAAATTATGGTTTGTAGACACCTTTTAGCTTTTTAGCTTGAACTTGAACATAGAAAGTTCCACCTTAACGTGAGGAGGAGCTTCACTTTGGGGGTGGTAGAGCACTGGAACAGGCTGCCCAAAGAGGTGGTAGAGTCTCAGACTCTGGAGACATTCAAAACCTGCCTGGACACATTCCTGTGCAACCTGAACTGAAATTAAAACAGTCTACATACCAGATTTGGCGATATAGTTTGCTGTTGATCAGTTTCTCACTGAAGGTCCAATAGATGTATCAGCATGAATAATGTCTTCTTTATCCTATTGATCAGTTGACATTTTAGCTTTCTAATGAATTACAGCTTTAATTTCTAGCTCTGGTAGCTCATAAAATCTTAGATCTTAAAATCACAGCAAGCAAATTTATCTGAAAGTAGTCTTACAAATACTATGCATACTCTAATTGGTATGGTACAAATCCATTTGCTCCATAAATTCATAAACATCGGTGTTTGTAAAATATTTACAGTTAAGTTAGTATTTTTTATTTAAATTTAAAATGCTATGATACATAGCTCTGGAGCAGGAAGAAAATAAATGTAATCAACCATTTATAGATTACCCTATAAAATGTATTCATAATGAAGAAATAAAGACAGGAATAATTTCCTAATAGTAGTACTAAAATATATGTGATATTTTAAAAGGCAAGCTTCTTTTCTCATAATTTCTTCAAATATGTAAGGGAATTTCTAATGTAGTTGCTGAAGCAAGTACCCTGAAACACTGACTGAAAGAAATATATGTATACACTCAAAGACCAAGCTCATTTAAACAATAGCTTGACTTCATTGAAGGGGTTAGGAATATGTAATAAGAAGCAACTCAGAGAAAGACAAGTGAGAGAATTGTGCAAAGATCAGAAAGGGAAAAATAGAAAAGAGATGGAGAGGAGGAAAAGCACGCCCAAGAAAAACTGTATATTCAAAATGAGCATGAGAGAAAAATAATTCATAGAACAGATAATAATCACCTATATATTTAGTTGCTGTATAAAGTTTGCATCTTCTTTTTTGGTTTCTCTGCAAGTTTACCAATATAATTAATATTTCACTAAGTATAGTGGATTAGCCTACTGCATGCACTGCATTTGCATATAAAATTTCTTCTTCTTCTCCTCTCTACTGGGTTGAGCTGGGGTGGCATTAATTTTCTTCATAGCATTCCAATACAGTGCTATGTTTTGGATTTTGTGACCAAAACTTGTGGTGTACCAGTGTTTTGGTTATTGCTAAATAGTGCTTACAAAGCATGAAGGTTTTCTTTTTTTTTTTTCCCATTCTACCCTTGAAGTGAACACATTGAGGATGTGTAAGGTGGGAGGTAACACAATCAGGATCCATACTGACCAAAGGGGTATTCCATGCTGTATAACATCATGCTTAATGATAAACCTGAGGGGTGGAGCTGATTTGGGTAGGTACCTATAGCCTGGAGACTGGCTGGGCATCTGTTTTCTTGCGGGATGTCAGAACGGATTGACTTTGCATTACTTGTTTGGTTTTCTTACTTCTTCCTTTTTCTTTTGCTTATTAAACTATTCTTGACTCATCTGTTTTCTTGGTTTTCATCTTTGTATTCTCTCTTCCCCTCCCATTGAGTAGCAGGGCATACAATACTTGTCTGCGCAGTGTTTAGTTGTCAACCAGGGTTAACCCACAACATCCTCTACATGCCTGCTGTCTAAGACTTCCTTGCCATTCAGCCAATATCATCATGAGTCCAGACTAACTTGATTGAAGTCATTTTTATCACCTTACTTTAGAAAGGTACTTGCAAGGTAACTTATCCAGTTAGGTTGAAAAAGTCTGGTCCATTGCGCTAGTAGCCATGTATGATGGACTAAATCTATTTTTCATCAGAATAGTGTCGCTAAATGTCTGTTTTGCTCATTTGGTGGAAAATACTATAGAAGAGAGAAAAAAATGAGGCAAAGTTACTCATGGAATACCCTACAGATACACTTAACTGAATGGTACTCACTATTCTTACTACATCTTACAATTCTATTGAGATATTTGATGTACAAGGGTATCCATGGAGTGTGAGAAGAGTAAAAGAATAGGATTAAGTAGAAGAAGCTTACAAGGCAACTTGCAATACATCAGCTTATTTATTACGTAGAACTGTGGTTAGGTGAAAACCATACTATGATAGTTTAAAGGTCTGTAAAAACAGTTACCTGCTTCAAGTTTGGCAAAATGGAAATATGAAACTACAACATTAAGTGTAATATTAAATACAAGGAATAATAAGACAAATGCATAAACATCTGCAAAAAAAAAGGCAGCTGTGCCAGGCTTTGATTGCTGTTATACAACAGCAGCCACTTGCAGCTGCTGTAATGTGAAATCAGAGAATTTGTATCCTTATTATTTGAAAAACCTTCTCCTCCCAAGTGAAGGCAGATGTACTGCTTGTGTGGAAAAACATATGTCAGTTGGATAATGCTGCCTACACAGGCTGTACTAAGCACGTGCTAAAGGTGGCTCGAGCACTATATTACTACATACAGTCTTACAGACACCGAGATATGTGTCCCATCACCTTCCTAGGTGATACCGTCTCAGGAGCTCTCAAAATGACATAAATAAAACAAAATATGTCTTTTTTTCTACCACTGAAAGTAATGATCTTTTGATCATTGATGGTTCATTAATTTTCACATAGGGAAAATATCCTGAGAAACATTGTGCTCCTGTAATTCCTTTCACTTAACTGAAATTGTCTGTTTCAGTGACCATTTCTGTTGGAGTTTATCAACACTGACTATGTGTTCTATTCTTATAGCACATAAACAGAGTGATCATGCAAGACTTTCATTTAGCTTTATTCTTCTTAATAATATGAATCAATTCCTTTGAAATTTTGCCAGCTCTAGAGATGTGTCCTGGCCTCAAGACCAATTATTTGCTATCTGCTTCTTTTTGAAAGTAGCAGGAAAAATTGCTCATTTGTGAGCAACTAGTGTTCATTAGCCAGAAACAGGAAGAAAAACAAGATATTAAAATCTGTTTGTTATAGGTGGCAGCCATCCTTTTGCATTTATATATCTTTAAAGAGAGAGTGCCTTCTTTGACAACTGCCTGACTTAACTTAGAAGGTAATTAATTATGTTGTGCAGTGTCACATTAAAATACATTAATAAACCAAGAAATTACAGGATATCAAGTCAGAATAGAACTTCTAGTACTTTTTCAATATGTGCATGTAAATAACACTAATATGTTTGTTAATTCATTAGTCCTTCCTCACACATATGTACGATACATTTTCCCTTAGCCAAAAAATCTTCCTAAATTTCATGGCCAAAGCTCAGTTCATTTCTTAGGTTTATTTTATTCATTTTTAGCAATTAAATTGGTATTTCTGAAGGAAAAAAAATTAAAACCCCCCATGATTTATACTGGTTTAATGATATGTTCTCCACAAATTTCTCTGTGAAACTGTTTATATGAGGGAAATATATGTCTGTCACTTTAGAGATAATGTGAACAGAAGCTGATGGAACAAGTAATAGTTGTTAAAAAAAAAAAAAAAAAAAAAAGAAAAAAAAGTCTCTCCTTACAATGGCCTACAAATACTAAATAGAAAGCAGATCGTTGAAGAGAGCAGTCAGTAGCAGAATCGCCATTATCCATACTTGTGACATAGACCCATGCTTTCAAGAACAAAGTTTGTGAATTATTGTACCTGATAAAAACATGTTGGTTTCTGTATAAACTGAACTCTTCATTTCTCTACAGATGATTATAGATCTTCTGACTTAAATGGACCTTGCAATATATGTTTCACATCCTTGTGGTATTTTCTTTTTACATGTTTTTCCTTTTCACCAACATAATGAATTTCGCTCAAGGTGAGAAACACCGGTGGGCAGTAGGTTCAATACATCACCCAAGAATGAACAGTATTCTGGACAGAGAATCAATTTACCAGTTTTTTTTTTGTTCCGTCCTCTGCCCCCTCCATCATGATTCTGCTGCCAATTCATTATATTAGCTTGAATAATTAATAAGTAGTCATTATACTAACTTGAATAAATTTTTTTTGTCTTTAATATCCCATGTCTAAAACAGTGACAGTATCACCTCAAAAAGTGTGGTTTAGGTCAGAGATGAAAAAGTTAAGTTAACTTAATAAAACTAGAAACAAAATAAGAAAAAGACACTCTTCAAATTCTCATGAATGGTATAAAACATGTATTTTACTGTTGTTGTATTGTCTGTTGGTATGCAAGTCATAGCAAAAAAATATTTTTAAAAATATATTATTAATATAGGGAGGCTGGATAATGTTTAGATTGTGCATTTGCTTTTTATGTCCCTCAACTTGGGAGATCCTTTACATTGCTATTCCTGTTAAAGTATTGGGGATGTTGTCATTCAGCTACTTTTTACTTAGTCTGAGTCAAACATTTCCTGAGGTATTTATTTCTTAAAGGACCAATACATTGCTATATCAAGTTAATGTTATAAGCCATACTGAAATACTCTTCTCTAGTCTCATGGTATTCCATGAGGAAAGTAAAAGGCTTAAAATATTAAAATCAATTGCTGTCCTAAAGAAGTCAAATAGCAACGTTGAAAGAAATATTTAGTTGAAGCACAAACAGGCAATTGCTGGGAGAAAGACTGAGCTTTTTAATTTCAATGCTGTCTCACCCAAAGACATTCATTTAGTCCTCATTAATTTTTCTCAAAAATGCTACATCTTGCTTATATAACGTGGCAAAGCTACAGATCCTTTTCAGTTCAAACAGTTACAGTGAGGAGTACACAGCATGTCAGACAGTCTACCTGACATCAATTTAAGAAGTCAACACAAAGACTAAAGGGTCTGCAGCAATTCCTTTCTGTCCCATGATCAACCAGGCACCACCTTCCTTAACAGCATCAGGCCAAGAAACTGCATTAGAGATGCTCTGCCTTTGCAGAAAGCAGCGATAAGAAATGTTCAATAGTGCAACATACTATGGCTATATGGCTATTTTGCCTTATAGTAACATTTTTATTTTTCTTTCATTAAATCAACTTGCAGCATAACAAGACCACTTAGTTAGAAACACTGCAAGAGGCAAAGTGTGATCACCTCCAGACTAGACCTGAATTAGCCTGGCCAAATACAAAGGAGTGTCATAGAGGTGTCATAACTGGAAGAAAGGAACAAAACTAAAGGTTATGCATCCCAGAAGAAAGATATAAAATAAAATGTGAAGAATTAAATATAATTGGAAAATTCCAGTAAAAAGCCAAAGATGAAATGCTTGTATTAAAATTAATCTGAACCATCAAGTGGCTCAAGAAAATATTTCTGGCCTCCTGAGTTTTGAAAATATGATGAGGTAGTTTAAAAAATAACAAAATGTTAATAATATTTTACAGTTTTTATGGGAATTGCAAACTTTGACCAACTTTAACATCACCTAGATTCTGAATTCTCCAGCAGTGACAGTTTTTGAGCAGCCATAAAAATAGGGAAATTTGTCTTAAGGGATCATCCTTAGCACGGTATATTTCCATTATTATATGATGTGGTATCTTACATTAGAAGGAGAATTTAGAGCCTCAATATCTCTTCCAGTCCTAAGCAGAACTGTGCAAGTGAGGAATTTCACCGCTCACTAGAAAATCAAGTCAAATCAAATATATATGCACATACATATACAGGGAGTGAAAAGAAAAAATCTACTAAGAAAAAAGGAAAACAGAGAAGAATTAAAACACACACACACACACAAAACCAAGCAACAAAAATGACAAGCAACTGAATGTAAAATATTCTAATTAGTCACACACACACTTTTTTTTTAAGATCTGAAGATGTTTAAGATTATTTTTTTACTGCAGAAAAACATTATTTTTAGTGGAAAACTCAATACAGAGAAATTATAAAAATTAAATATGTTATTTTCAAAATTGTTTTCTAAAATTAATTATTTAATTTTTTTTCCCCTTGAGAAAAATATTTTGATATCTCCAAACTGGCATTTTCCTCAAGCAGTAAAAAATCTATTAGGAAAGATATTAGGGATTCTTAGAGCATTGTGTCTGGAGAAGTTCAGACTGAAATTAGAACAAGATCCAGGCTAAATATACATGAAGAAAATGGATAATATGCTTTTGTAAGGTTCCAAAACAAATGTGATAAATATGGACACTTTTTTTCCAACAACCCAGAGTGCAGAACTAACAAACAGTTCAGCACAAGGAGCCCATCTGGTGTATTGCAGGTACAGCTACAGAACTGTATTATCATAGGAAGTACTTACATCTTACATGATCAAAGCCTAAGTGAAGAAACAGAACCGTACTGAAGTAAACACTTCCCATCAGAAATAAAAGGATGCATCCAAGCACACAAACCCGGAACAAAATAACCCAAGGGAAGGTAGAAACAAAGATTGTCTCTTGATGGAGAAGGGAAACTTTTTGAGCGTTAGGAAATGTACAGATCCTAGTGTCATACCTCAGCTGCACTCTCATTTTGTTTAGGCCTGACTAAACCTACAACGGGTCTAAGTGAAAAAGAGTTTGTGAGCTGTTTACTTAAAGCAACATGGGCGTAGCCAGGTGAGCAAGGCAAAACACTGGGACAAGAAAGGCAGGAGATCTGGGTTTAAGTGAAACAATGAAAATCCAATAAGGACTGAAAAGACCTTAAAGACCCCTTTTTCAGTAGTTCTTAATGGTTTAACAAGAAGCAAGGTCATGCAAATACCAGAAGAGAGAATGAGAACACCAAAATATCATAGCTTCCACGTATTTTTCATTCAGAGAAAACAGGATGGGTGGGAGAAGCAGCTTAAGACAAGTAGTAAGAATGTGAAGACTTGCTTATAGTGTTGCAAGTGATTTGGCTGCAGCAGGACATTTTCCTTTTCTCTCTGTCCATTTTTCATTTCATAGGCTGTTGGATAGTGCAAGTTACACAACTTCCCTCTACTCAACACTGGTGAGGCCCCATCTCAACTACTATGTCGAGTTTTGGGCCCCTTATCACAAAAAAGACATCGAGGTGAGTCAAGAGAAGGGCAACAAAGCTGGTGAGAGATCTGGAGAGTAAGCCTTACGAGGAAAGGTTAAGAAAGCTGGGTTTGTTCAACCTGGAGAAGAGGAGGCTGAGGGAAGAACCTTCTTTCAGGTAGTAGGAGAGAGGTGGGGCTTGGTTTTTTCTCCCAAGTCACAGGCAATAGGACAAAAGGAAATGGCCTCAAGTTGTGGCAGGGGAGGTTCAGATTGGATATTAGGAATATTTTTTTACACTGAAAGGGTTATTAAGCATTGGAATGGGCTGCCCAGGGAAGTGATGAAGGACCATCCATGGAGGTATTTAAAAGACAAGTTGACATAGTGCTTAGTGACGTGGTTCAGTTATGGGGTTGGGTTTTTTTATGAGAGTTAGGTTGATACTTGGACTAGATGATCTCAAAAGTCCCTTCCAACCCAGACAATTCTATGATTCTATGATTCTAAAATGCTATCTACAGTAAGTACAAGCCTGACCATCCTCTTCCTCTGGCAGGTGTATCTGAAACTATTTAGGATCTGAACTGCTTTTTTCCTGCTGCCAGATCCAGTAAAACAGGGTTGAGTAACTCCCTAGATCTGTTAGATGATGAGATCTCAATCAATAACGAACATGGTTGTTTAAAAGAAAATGAATCAACCAACAAACCAATAAAACAAAAACCAAAAAAAGCCCCACAAATACAAGCCATAGATCAAATCCTATTCACTTATCTCATTCAAGATCACAACAGAACAATTTCATGCAAAAGGTCAAAACGCTTTGTTCCATATAGGTTTGTTTTGTTGACTTATAATCGTGATCGCGACAGAATTAATTAAAAAAAAATCCTCTGATTTCCTGCTGTGAATATGCACATTTATTTATAGATCTTGAACAGTTTAAAGCAGAACATACAATTTTTCCACTTATTTCAGAACCTGAGTAAAAAAAGAAAAGAAAAAAAGAAAAGAAAAATAAATCATTATACTTGTATAGTGTGAAATTCAATACATCAATTGAAAAGAAGGATCCACAGTGGGAAAACAAGTGGTTTCTTATATCTACTACGTGGTGATCCTGCATAGCAGGTCATAAACTGTGCAACATTTCCAACAAGTATAGCTGAAAGACTTGTAACTGGAGAAAAAGGCAGTTCAGTGATGTGTCTTGATGCTGGGAATATTTTGCATAAATGTTATGAGAAACTGATTTCTATGTTTACAGGAAATACATAAACACAAGCTCATTACAATCAAAATTGCCTGGATAGATGAATCATGATGAATCAAGGTAGCATGCTGAAAATTATTATAAAGTTCATAGGACCATAAAAAACACCTGTAAAGTTCAAAATTTGAACTAAAAGCCTTTATCTGTTCAAAATTTGAACTAAAAGCCATTATCTGCTCATGTGAAACTTAAAGATGCCTATTATTTGCTATGCAGCAATTTATTTATATTAGCAGTAAAAATGAGAGGTTCCACAATTCCAGGTTTCTGGATTGAATTCAGCAAATTATGTTTGTCGACTTGACTCAAACGAAAAGGATCAACAGCATCAAACAGCTTAATAATACATTTATTTCAAGTTCAACTTCCATACCAAGGGCTTGACAGAGCTTTAGGGTACATTAGCAGGGAGGAGAAAAATAAACAAAGGTGTTTAAGCTGCAAAGTCTGCTCCTCCCCTCCTTCTCCAGCATCTGTAGCTATGTTTTATTGCAGCTGTCTTTGTAAGACAAAGAAGTTACCAGGGGAAATACATAGTGGGTCGAAATCTAAACAGAGGCCAATAGAGTTTCTTAAAGATGTAAAGAACAGGAGGAGTTGGTGGGTTTTTCTTCTTTTTTTTTTTCTTTTTTTCCTTCTTTTTAATTTTTTTATCAAGACAGATTTCTGCTGAAACTCACTTTATAAATAGTATGTTTTGGCAGCTCATCATTTCATGCCATTACATACATACAGCAGAGTACAAGTGTATTGGAGTCTTACATTAAGGAATAAATGTCCATTGGAATTATGATCATCTTTATAGCCAGATTAAATTGATTAAGTCAGTAAAAAGAGTCACAATAACTACTATGAGCATTCTAGCATGAAAGAATAGTTTTAACTATTCATGTTGGGAGCAAATGTTTGCATTGAGTAAGAGGTAAACTTTACAAGAGGTTTTCTATTTCCATTAAATTCCATTCATTACTATGAAAACTCATCAATTAGAGCTCTCTTTGGAACAGGTTTGGTATGCAAAGTGAAAAAAATATTGGGGAAAATACAAAAAAAAAAAGTTTCACATTCACCTGAACTTTATGAACTTTATCAGAACTTCGCTTAAACTACTCTGCTCTCTGAACTAATCAGAAGAGACCTAATTGAAAAAAACAGGCAGAACATACAGGCAGCTGCAGTAGTATAAACGGCACACAAGGACCTATATAAGGACTATCTTTTTCTTTGTAAAATCTACCAGATTTTCTTTAAAAAGTTAAATACAAGGAAAGTGGGCTTTCAGCAAAGAAAACTATTACGTTTTACTTCTATAGTCTTGATACTATAGCACTACGGGCAACGAAATTTAAAAACACCTCATCTGGAGAATTCGTAGTATGCTCAGAGAGACCAAGTAGGAGAAATGCATTGTTTATATCCAGTACTGTTACAAATTAAATATACTTACTAGTTGTTCTGCATCTCAGACTGTGCACCACTGGAATTCAAACTGTAATGGGTCCCTTAAGAAAGGCAGTCACAAACGTCAGATTACCTCAGCCTAAGGAGGGAAGGAATATATTCCCTTGAATATATTTACTGTTACCTTTATGTTTTGTTTCTGATCATACACCACCAGATCAGGTTTACCTCTTCCAATATTCATCCAATAAGCACTACTTATTAGACCATGCCTAACACACCTTAATAATCTTTAACACTTGCTTTCAAGGCCCAGTCTACGGGCAGGTCAAGAATTACAAAATCAGTGAAGGTTAAAAACACCCACTCCAAACCCACAAAACAAGTGCATAATTTTAGAGTTGAATGTCAAAGCACCAGAGCAGTACTTAATAACACTGATTCTCCCTGAATGGGAGATGATTGACTAAAAGGCCAGGACACAGTATAGCTCTCTCGCAGTCAGGAACTAAGATGCTTTTCACGGTGAGCAATTCCAACTAAAGAGCAAAGGGAAGGAGAAAAACAGTTATCACTATAAACTATTCTAGCCTCTAAACTCAAATCCAAGACGTCCTCCTTCTCTAGGTTCAGAGTTTGTTGGAGAGTCACTGTAACACAAAATCATTCAGGTAAAAATAGAAGCATGAAAAATCTATGCTGTTGTCTTTTGCTTCATTTTACAGAGACCTGCATCACAGGCTTCTTTAAACTGTTCAGTTATTTATAGTTTAATATAGAGCACAAGTTCAGTGATGTATTTGCTAGCTCTTATGTGAACAACCAATAATGTCCAAGCACAGAACATGTATTTCAGGGAAACATGCAATAACTTCAAGGTAGGACACTGTATTGGGTTTGAGTGGCAAGGTTTTGGTATTGGGGTGGGTGGGGTTACAGGGTGGCTTCTGTGAGAAGCTGTTAGAAGCTTTCCCCATGTCAGATAAAGCCAATGCTGGCTGGCTCCAAGATGGACCCACCACTGGCCAAGTCCAATCCCATCAGCGACATTGGAAGTGCCTCTGGGATAAAGTATTTAAGAAGGGGAGAACATTTCTGTGCAAGAGCAACTACAGACAGAGAGGGGAGTGAGAATACGTGAAACAGCTCTGCAGTCACAAATCTCAGTGAAGAAGGAGGGGGAGGAGGTGCTCCAGGTGCTGGAGCAGACACTCCCTTGCAGCCAGTGGTGAAGACCGTGGCAAGGCAGACTGTCCCCCTGCAGCCCAAGAATACCGATGTAGCAGATATCCATCTGCAGCCCATGGAGGAGCCCACGTTGGAGCAGGTGGAAGCTCAAAGAAGGCTGAGGCCCCAAGGGAAACTTGTGCTGGAGCAGGGACTTACCAGGACTTGTGGACCAGGGAAGAGGGGGTCCATGATAGAGTGATTTTTCTGGCAGGACTTGTGACCTCATGGGGGATCTAGCTGGAGCAATCCATTCCTGAAGGACTGCACCCAAAGTGTAAGAGACTCACACGGGAGCAACAGGAAAACATGGGTTTGGTTACCTGAAAACTTCAAACCAACAAAATTGATGTAATATTCTTTCTTCCAGTACAAACTAGTATTGAAACAAGACTGTTAAATAGATAGAGTTTGTAATTTAGAATCGTAGAGACGTTAGACTTGGAAGCCATCTTAAAAATCACTGAGTTACAACCCCCCTGCCGTGGGCAGGGACAGGGACACCTCCCACTAGATCAGGTTGTTCAATGCCCTTGGCCTTGAACACTTCCAGAGGTGGGGCTCCCACAGCTTCTCTGGGCAAACTGTTTCAGTGTCTCACCACCCTCACAGTAAAGGATTTCTTTATAGTATCTAATCTAAATCTCCGCTCTTTCAATTTCTTTCAGTTATCATTATGTAACTCAGAACAAAATGACATACCATTTCATAAGGGGTACTTGATAAATGTCTGTCTTATGACTGTGCAATGAACATTTCTAATGCTGTAAGGATATAGGATTTAAAAAACAGAACAAAACAAAGAAAACAACCATGAAGATCATGAAGACACAAACAATAGCAACAATGCTGGAAATGATCATTTAATGATCATTCTCTAATCTTATACCGCTACTATGTGTTTCATTATGTTATGACACATTTCACCTGTGCTGTCATTGAAGGTTGCAAGGTAGATAAGGGCTTTCAAAGAGAAAACTATTAGCCCTTCATTCACAGCAAGTGGGTGGATTCTACAGGGTCTTGATAGATCTCTCCTACAACTATCTGAAAAGAAAGTAAATAACTTCCTTTACTCAAAAATATTAGGTAATAATAACCTTAAACTCCCTCCTTGTCCTTTTTTCCTCTGGGCTATTTATTAATTTATCTATTATAAATGCTCTAGGAAAAATCAGATTTTAAGATTATTCTTAGGCATTATTTGCAGGGTAGAGGGTAAAAACATGAATATTGTCTGCTTTTAATGTCTGCTTTGAAAGGCTCCAAAATGTAGTTCTATTGTGTATAAGAATTTCTGTCTATACACAAAGCTGCAAAACTAATGGTACAGGGAGTTTTGAATGAGTTTCAGTAGTTTAAGATAAATATCACTGGCTAAACTCTGCTTTAGCAAATATGAGCATTTTCATTTCATGACAAAAACTAACAGAGCCTGTATTTGTCTGTGATGGAGGCAAACACGATGAAAAGAAAGACTGAGAAGTTCTACATATGATGAGAGAGTGGGTGGTTAAAAAAATAAGTAAATATTCACTACAAACCTGTTAGCTAATGGACTTTAAAAGAAAGCAAGCTTTGATGCTCCTCAGATAACCATAATGTTTATAAATATATGTATTAAATGTCTGCTTTAAGGAAAATTCTACTACATATCAAGATTTGCTCTAAAATATTTATAAAGTTTTAAATTGAATAATGATAATCAGATTTAAATTTATTAAGACAACATTACATTTGATCTGTCCTACTGGCCATATTTTCTTCTTTTTTTCTTTTTTTTTTTAATTAATGTTTTCAGAAAACAGTCATTGGATTGCAAAAGCAGATTTTGCTACTTTGGAATATGCATGTTCAGCTGAATGGTGTTTCTTGACCACACACTATCAGGTTCCTGTGTCTGCATTTGAAGCCTGTTTGTATAATAGAATTTCAATTCCCAGTTTGAATTTTCCTGTATTTTCTAAACACCTACAGTGGTTTGCCAAGGCAGGTTACTTTCACCACAAACCCTTCTTACATTTTTATATCTCAGCAAAATCCCTTACTTTGTTATTAAGTTTTGAAATTAATTTTAAGTTCTTTGCAGTTCCTTTTTTTCAGCATAATTTCTACTATTCACTATGCTTCTAGTTAATGTTTCCAACAACACCAATAAAAAGAAGAAAAATCGTAATTAAAAATGCTCATTTCATAAAAAATAAACAAGACATGGAAACAAATTCAGAAATGCTAAAGCAGTATCGAGCAAGCTAATAAGCTTATGAGGCTGTTCAGTAGAGTCATCTTAGTCTTTTGGTCCCATTTGTTTCACGTTTCTGGGGAAATGTCTATCTATCTATCTATCTATCTATCTATCTATCTATCTATATGCAGTACAGTTCTGCTAACTGATTAGAGTATTTGATACTACGAGAATAAGGCCAAAATTGGTCATATATAGTGGAATTTATTTTGACAGAGGATTTGAGGGTATCCCCTGAATAAATAAGGGGCAGAAGGAAGTCCTTCCTGATGGGAGCTGGGAGATGATAGAAGATGGATGACATAATTCGTTAGATAGCCAAGCTTCATTAGTGTTGATTTGAATTTAAGCACTAAGAGCAAAAACCGTAATATCGCAAACCTTTTAAATTCTAATAAATTTGATGAGAATTGTGAAATTAAAAGTGATTTCTAATGGGAGTAGTTTAGAATAGGAATGGCGCCATCTAGTCACATGGGAACCCTTTGCCACTGACCACCTCTACGGCTAAATGTGAGTGTCTTTCCCTCGTCAAGTGGTCCAGCTGCTCTCCCTTACATCAGCATTACAGGGACTAACAACCAGGAGTGTATGTTCCACCACTCATTTTTGAGATCCTAATCTAAAAGTGATTTAATCCAGAACTGATTTAGAGAATTAGAAGTACTTTTAAACTCTGGTGCTGCATGAGCCCGTGGTAAGTTTGACATTTTTGGTGAAGGAGAGGTTATAGTGTGCTTTCACAAGTCTTGTTTACTCTCCATTTTGGAATAACCCTCAACTCTGTTACTCATCATGTACTGAAGTTCTCGGGGTTTTTAGGAAGTGAAAAGGTGGGAAAGGTGGTATTAAAGTTTTAGCAAAATAAATAAAACAAAGGACTATGTTGAACTACTCAGTTTTTTTTAACTCAGTTATTTTTAATCGTGCAAAGAGGATGTTGGTACTTTGCCTGAGTAACTAGAGCTTTGCATCTGCCCCATGAATTACCTGACAGAACAGTTTGGAAGCCCCACTGACTTGGAAAATCACAAGACTAAGCAGAAAAAAAACTAAACAAATAAGACAATTTTTTCAAGTTTGCATCTGAAATACAGCTAAGTTTCCTGTGCAAATTCTGGGAAATGGTAAGGACTGAAAGGGGACACTGCTCCCAGGGCTCTAATATTTCTGCATATCCAGTGCTTCTTGGGCATTCTAAGAATGAAATATTTGTATTTAGAAAGCTCCTTTGCAAAGCCTTTGTTTGTTCTTCGTGTTAATTGATAGCTACTTTCTAAACATAAGGAAGTGCACTGAGAGGAAACTGCAGTGTACTGGTTTTGGCTGACATAGAACTAATTTTATTCATAGTAGTATGTATGGGATATGTATTGAATTTGTGATGAAAACTGTGTTGGTAACAAAGAGATGCTTTAGTTTCTAGACAGTCAAGGCCTTTGCTGCTCACACAGCTGTGCCAGTTAGTAGGCTGGGAGTAGAAGAGAAGTTAGGAAGGGACACAGCTGGGACAGCTGACCCGAGCTGTCCAAAGTGATAATCCATATAATATGATGCCACGCTCAGCAATAAAACAGAGGGGCAGGTGGTGGTAGTTCATCAGGGCTGCCACTGCTCAGGGACTGCCTGTGTGGTGCTTAGCTGTCTATTGGAATTAAACAATTACGTCTGGAAACAGTACATGTTCATAATAACACCTACATCGTGTCATCATAGAATTTCCTAGGTTGAGAAGAATCTTCTCAATCATCTAGTCCAACCATCAACCTAACACTGACACAAACCATCAGTAAACCATATCTCTGAGCATGATGTCAACCTGTCTTTTAAATACCACCAGGGATGGTGTCTCAATCACTTCCCTGGGCAGCTCATTCCAATGCTTAATAACCCTTTCAGTGCAAAAATTTTTTTCTAGTATCCAATCTAAACCTCCCTCGGTGCAACTTGAAGCTGTTTCCTCTTGTCCTATTGCCTGTTACTTGGGAGAAGAGACTGAACCCACCTCCCTACAACCTCCTTTCACTAGAAAAAATCTGTATCTGGGAATGTTCTTGATAGCAGTGTTGCAGTGCTGGATGTTTGTTGCCTTCAATAAATAAATAAGTAAATGGTAAGTCATCTGCAAGGAGTAAAGAGCAAGCTATGGCATTAACAAAACTAGCCTTTTTTGAAGTTCTGTTAGAGGTGAAATTTTGTTGTGTCACATTTAGTTAATTCAAGTACCGCCAAATTTGATCTTAGAATGCAATTCCCTTTACCTGGGTTTGAGTGCACCTGTGCATAACATACAGTTGTTGATTCCTACACCTTCAACCTGTGAGATGTCAGTGGAGAAAGAGCAGAGGCAGATCCAAAGCTCTGTGGGGTCTTGAGAGAACCAGAAATTCTGCACACACCACATCTAAGAGGATGCAAAAAAGGTCTATAAAAGTGATCTGCCTATCACCATAAAATCTACAACTGATATTTCTATAAGGGTTAGGTGAATATCCCCTATCAAGGAGACAGTATTCCTGCTGTAAACACTAAAGCACATTTCCAATATGACTTTTTTATAGAAAGATTTGTGTCAAGCATTTTGTCTTAAAAAATAAAAAAATAAAAAAAAGGAAGAAACCTTTTCTTCTAATGACTTGTGTATATTAAATTTGCAAAACTTTGGCTAGTTCTCCAAATAGCTTTAGGTGAATGCTTGTCTTCTCTCTTGAGCAAAGTGTTTAAGCAGATGTTGGGGGCTTCAAATCAATCTTGTGAACAGAGAAGAAATCCTTGTAGAATCAAGTAGATACATTAATGAAGAAAGACCTTGCAGTAGCACAAATTTCACTCATGCACGCTTGTTTCAAAGAAGTAATTACTTTAGAAATGTTACAAAAACCCTGTAACTACTAAAGCTGTGTCTATCTTCAATTATAATTAGACCTCTAGCAAATAAAGCAAACTCACGAATAGATCTCCTGGTCTTGGTTTACCTGTCTCTGTCAGTCCTAATTTCTGATAATTGGTTACTTAGGCTCTTAGTTGTTAGCTATTAAAAAGCAGTTATACTGAGGAAGGTGTCTTGCTCAGGAAAGGAATGGTAGAGCAGAAAAGAACAAAATATTTCTCCTAGTGCTTTATTGCAGAGATAGTCTCAAGAAAGATGAACCTTAAACATTAATCTAGAGGCAACCACCACAATACTTTTTAATTTCTTGCTGGTTAGGCTCTAAACATGATTCAGTAAAATATAGATACATATCAAATATGAGATGCAGACATTTTTACCACAAGTGAATTATAAGTACAAATGATTAAGGAAAAGGTGAAAAATAATTTTCTGCTTTCCCTGAGCTTATTTGAACCTTCTCAGGAAAAATGTACTGACTCATAACTCTATGAAAAAAAGATCTTAATATAAGTACATTATAATTTTCTGGTGAAGTGGTGAAAGCAGAATTGTGACTATCTAGCATACTAGGTATTATGAAATTTTAATTTCTAACTAGATGTCTGCTTTTCTCCTTATGCCATAGAAATTTGTTTACCACAGGCCATTTTCTCATGTGAATGATTATTTTGACTTTAAATATAGTAGCACTCATTTGTGATGTGGCATCAAAGCTGTTTAGAGATGTGACAGCTGTGGCATCATATTACATTTTTCTAAATCACTTAAGTCTGCTGTTACACAACAGGGTACTTTACCTTTAGTGCAAATATAAATTATCTTTAAACTGAGGTACAAATCTGAAAAATTCTGCATGCAAATACAATGTGTGTAAGGCATTATAATGAGAATCTAATGACCACTAAAACATCACAAAAATTTTCGTCAGAAAAAAAAAAGAAAAACTGGAGAAAAAAAAAAAAAAACAAATCAAGGGCATAAAGGATGTTTTGCTTAGATCCAACAAGTTTCACAAAACATGAAAAAAATCACTTCCTCATACAGTTGAAAAATACCGCATTTAGCAAGCTTTATTGCTGCAGAAAATATCCTAGGATCTCTGTTAAAAATTGAGAAAAGATACAGAAATACTATACAAATTTTACACTGATGAGCATCTATATCAAGTATTTCTTCAAAAATGGAAATGTTGCATAGTCTTCCTCTTGCTGTGTTAAAGGTATACATAGTGCAGAGTTCTGATTTTTTTTTTTATTTTAAAGTTTATTCATAGAATAATAATTTTCTTCACTGCAGAAAATGGCTATTTCAATCTTCCTTTTTCCTGTGCTAGTTGCAGGGGTATCAAATATAATAGTAGTGCATTTTGTAGCAAACAAAACTACTTTGCTTTGTTTCAAGAAGGACTTATTCAAACAGAGGACAAAGTAAATAGGGTATCAAGTAATTGCTGAGGAGTATCCATGACTACAGGAAATTAATCCCTCTTTAAAAAAAAGATTTCTAAATTGTATGAATGTCCCAAGTTACCAAACTGTTTATCTAATTTTAATAAAGAGGTGATTAAGCTCTCTACAACAGCTGTTAAATGGACATATAACATATAGATTACAATCTTGAAATTTTAGGGCAAAAGTATAATAAGCAGAAGAATCTTTAGGAAAATGCTGAAATTTTGTTGGCATCTCCTTGGAAAAGTGTATTTGTTGAGTACTTTTTAATTAAATTCCTGAGTTTCAAGTGCTCTAGATTATTTCATCAGGATGGAGAACAACCTTCTCCATGATTGTTTCTTTGCTTTTATTGGCACGCACTTAAGTTTTTTCTCTGAGGCAAGATACTCTGTTGGTTTTAATAAGTGCAATTGCAGCCACAGGACAAACCTATCTGTATTCTTGTTGTGTCATTCTTCATTTTTCTACATTAGGACTTTAAAATAATTTTGAAGATCATTTTAGACAAAAGAAATCAAGGTTTTTTTAAAACATCTTAGCAGACATCAACATGTACATTTAAGACCAGAAGAGATCATTAAATCTGTAACACAAGCGAAAAAACAAGGAAGAAGCCATTCTTCTTTGGTGTTCAGTAACACTTGCTTTGCAACAGGCACATTTATTTTCTGATTTTCATTGTAAACATGATTTCCTCAAGTCCATGTGCAGAAGTAGATATAAATTAATAAATAAAATCCCCTGGCACATCAACCATCAGGTCATCAAACTAGTTTTCTTTCATGGAGGGAGCAAATGCACTCCAAAGATTTGGCTTCTCTGTGGAAAAGGCAGAAGTTCCCAAATTCTGTCAGTGGTATCAGCTTACATATCTTATTAGATTTGTGGGTTTAATATAAAACTGAAAGCACAAGCAATGTCAGGACATGTCTACACAAGAAGTATTTACAAGTGTACCGGTATTAAATTATCAGTGAAACTAAATTGATATGTAATATCAATTACAATGTTATTCTTGAAGGAGAGTGACTTTTGTATGTCATGTAAACCTTTTGAAAACAGACTAAACTGGAAAATGTGTATTTCAAAAAGATAACACTGCAGTTAAACAATAAATGCAATAATTTCTCCCCCTCTTTTTCCCAAAATCCACTTCCCAGTCCTAGGGTGACCAGCATGTTAATTACTTAAGTTTCAAACACTACTATGTTAAAAATATACTTGAGTTTTTAATATGATTTCTTAACACATAACCAGCTAAAAAGGTGTATGTGAATTTAGCTGACCCTATGCCATCAAGCAGAAACATAAATGCTGTGAACATAAGAGGAATAAAAGCAGAAATACCCCATATAGGACACTTAAAAGTACTTTTTTTTTTGACAAATGGATTGAAAATTAATTGAATGCAAAATGTTCTTAGAGTCACAGATTCACATTTGAAATTTGTATCAAGGTGTTTAGAAAAAAACATTTTAAAATATATTTTTTAAAGACTTTCCTGCATAGCTTCCCGTCCGTTCCAGGAGAGTTATTGACAGAAGCCATAGTAGTTAATGTGTATGCTCCAGCCAGTCTCTTGTAAAAACCATAAAGATGTGGGTGAACGGAGTATTACCTTCAAAAAAATGCTTGAGCTGTTGGCAAAATCAGACTTATCTGTTCAAGACTTCAGATTATCCTGTGTACTTAAAGCCTTTTGAAGCTTCTTTTAGTTAACTGTCATTCACCTAAGATTGTTACCTAATTAACAGTTAGGACTTTAAATTTGGACCAGAAACATTGTGAAAACAAAGAGCCTATTCAATGAGAAGTGTTTTCTGAATTCTGGATTTCGCAGTTCGTTGTAGTCACCTATGAAATTGTCCTCTATTTTAATGTTTCAAAAGTAGGTTCTTCCCAAAACAAGGAATAAGAGAGGAAAAGATCAATGGTGGGATACAGAGAGTTCCTTGCAATTAGAATATGCAAGAAAAGAAAAACACTTTGCTTTTAAAATTGCCTAGTGTTTGGGTTTCTATTTTTTCTGCCTCCTGATCAGAGTTTTATAAAGCAGATATTCAAGTAGTACAATGCTATTCAATTGCATGTCTAATAGAAATTTTATACAGGCAATAGGAAATTTAATTGTTATTACCTTTATTTATTGAATTTTCATGCCCACAGTTAGAACAATATACGTGTTTTCTCCTGTGTTCATTAGCAGTTTCTCTACAAGACAGTAAAGAAATTCAAAATAGGATATTCAACACTGTGGGATAAGAGAAGTCCAGAATAACCATAAAGCCATTTGAACAAGCCATAAAAATTCTTCATGAAGTGGCTAAAAACTGATGAGTTTTTGATCACATGGAAATCACATAAAATCATAACTTCCAGCAGTAAATTCAAAATGCATATTTTGACCTTTCTTTCCCTAGAATAGATGTATAGTGTTATGTTTAAATAACAGAAAATAAAAAATATGAACAAAGCACATCACAATGTAAAAATTCAGGAGCTTCCTGAGAGAGAGAAAGAACAGTATGACAAAGCTGTTGGCCATGAAACCTTATGTACCATAAGACAGTGCTTGATTGATATGGTAAAAAATGTATTTTAAGAAGTCTTTACAACCGTTGAAGAGGACTGTGACTTCTGTTTCTAGTCTACAACTTCATTATGCTACTTTAAAAGAATGTTACCATCTCTGTCCTTCAGTTTTCTTTTTTTTATTATTCATTTAATAACTACACTGTTTATCCTCAAAGGAACATTGTGATGTCTTTTTTACTTCATATTTGTAAATGGGAGTTGAATATATACTTTTTAGAACAGAGTTAGAAAAAATTAAAAAAATAGAATCATAGAATGATTTAGGTTGGAAGGGACCTTGCAAAACACATGGTTCCAACCTCTCTGCCATGGCAGGGTCACCTCCCACTAGATCAGGTTGTTCAATGCCCCATCCAGCCTGGCTTGAGCACTCTCAGGGATGGGACTTCCACAAGTTCCCTGGGCAACCTGTTCCAGTGTCTCACTACCCTCACAGTAAAGAATTTCTTCCTAATGTCTAATCTAAATTTGCCTGCTTTCAATTTAAAACCATTACCCCTTGTCCTATCGCTATACTCCCTGATAAAGATTCCCTCCCCACCTTTCCTATAGTGCACCATTAAGTACTGGAAGGCTGCCATAAGGTCTGCCTGGAGTTTTCTCTTCTCCAGACTGAGCAATCTCAGCTCTCTCAGCCTGTCCTCATAGGAGAGGTAAGGTTTGAAACATCTGATTTCAACCTATATATTGATTGATTATACAGGAAAATCCTTCATTTATTTATAATTAAGAAACATAAACTTTCCTTATCTAGAAACCTCAATATTAAAAACTACCAAAAGATAGCATAAAATAGTGGGTTAATCCACAGTCATTCAGATTTTTAAAACTGTGCTTCTAGGCAAATAAGATAATGTCTTAACATGGGACTATGAATTCCCTGGGATATAAAACTGTTCTAGGAATACACCGGAGTTTAAAAAGTAAAGAAAATGTGGAAACAATGGAAGTTTTTATTAGTCATTAAGAAAGGAGACCCCTGACAGCTAATCTTAATACAATGGGAAAGGTTAAGTGATTAGAAATTCTGTGGGAAATCTCATCAGACCTTCTGATAGCAGACTACTAAATTTAATTGTGTGGTACCAACTACCACAGCAATCCTTTAGGACCTATCAAGAGTATAGAAGGCATTTTTAATGCTGGTGTGTTTTGTTTCTTTTTTTTTTTTTTTTCTAACAGTTCATTGTCCCTGAGGCCACATCCTCTTTCCCCAGCACTGATGACACAGATAAGATTGTTAGTTCTAGACCTCCTGCCTAGAGAAGATAACAGTTGCAGGGTTCCCTATACCAATATAACATATGCACTTCATCAGCACAGATCAGGTGACCTGATTATATGTTATCCTACATTTTTTCTAGCTGCCTCTTTTATCATAAGCAGACAGGAGATGGGAGTAAAGAAGAAAAAAAAAAAAAGTCTCTACTAAAGGCATGCATTTTAGAGGTCTTGTTAGCACAGTGTAAAATATTTGTTCTTATGGTGCTGTGACAGGATTTGAATGGCTCTGCAATTTTCTCTGTAGCATTTTCCATAATAAGCAAATGAAACAAACATTGTCCAGGTATTCGTTGTTCCTTGGAAAATCGAGTGAAAAACCGGAGACATACTTTCCTCAACTAAAACAAAAGAACCAGAGAGTGCAAATATAACCTCATTAAATAAGACAGCAAATCTAAGTGGCATACAAGACTATTAAACAAACTAGATTGGTCCATAATAAGAAGAAACATATTTTACATCTGTTGAACAGTTCAGAGCTTTTAACAAGTAATAGGCATACTATGCTGGAAAATAGTTGCTATTCTCCATGAGTATATCATTGTCAATGGCTGCGCTGTCTTGAAAGAAGCACTTATCTCATACAGTTTATTGCTTGATAGCTTGCTGATTGCTTTTACAAAGCAATAAATTGATGGCTTGATTCAGCAGTGACATTAGGCTATGTTCATTTTCTGTGACTGATGTTTTGAATTAGAACTCTTACACTCTCTTCGATTTGGAAATATGAAATTCCAAGCAGGCAAACCTGATGTCACAAATAAAACGACACAGTGCATGTCAGATGAGTGAGATTTATATATTTAAATATCTAACTAGCTTTCATCTTTATTAAAGTTTTCATAATTTATTGTTGAAGACATTGCCTTTCAATAAAAAAGAATCCAGCCAAATAAAGAAAGTGGAAAAAATATTAAAGATCAGAGTAGAATTTCCATGCTATAAATTGCTGCAGTAATAGAAATGCATGTAAAGGTGAACAACAAGAACATATTAATTATTTAGCTCTCAATTAAACAAATTGAATTATTTAAACATTTTCCTGCAAGTTTTAAGGTTAAAAGGGATTTCATTATTTTTCACTTGCTAAAAATTCATCTATCAACTATAGTAGCCTTTTTATTGCACATTGTTTTGAAATAATACCCCAAGAAACTAAACTATCTACCCTGTTTCCTAGGGCTTGTCAGGTTAAAAAATACAAACAAAAAAACAATTAACAAAAAGAAAGGGAAAAAAGGAAACAAACAAATATAACCCCTAACCTACTGACCATCACAGCTGTTTGGTAGCAGTTTTACCCTCTAGATGCTAAATTTTAGAAAAAAGAGCTATCATGTGTAAAACAATTCCCAAATAACATCACCCAACTCCCTTTGTGAGAGATGCAGCTCCTTGACAGCATGCATAAAATGCATTCCTGACTGCAATGCAACCCAACAGCTGAAAGAGGAGGAACATGAAAACTCTACTTTGTCAAAGCTTATGGTATTTTTATGTGTGCATTGAATCTGATGGATTAAAATATATAAATTTGTTGCTTTAGATTCAGTGGATTCCTTGGATCTGGCTGTGGCTTGATCAAAATTGTAGCACCTCAGTTTCCACATCTGTAAATTGAGGATGATATTATTTGCTAACCTTCTTGATGCTGAAGCTGTTGACATTCATTTGCTGCCTTTTATACTGGCCTTTTAAATTATACAGGCAACATTTAAGTGATAAATATTTATAGCAAAAGGCAAAGCATGATGGGCATCTGCTCACAGACTTATGTTCCTATCACTGAAAGGGCTGTGAAATACAACAGCTTTCACTTTTGGGTACAACATAATTCTTAGGCCATTTTTTTCAATAGAGTTCATGCTAAAAATGCAGCTGATAACAAATACAAATGAGCTGTACTTTCCTACAATACCACATTTATTTTTTATCCTTTTTTTATTGCCCACCCCTCTCCCTCCTTTCATTTTGTAAATACTAATACAAATGGAAAACATTGCCAATCTGACTTCGTGAAACTTCAGTTGCACATCAAAGTTATTAATATTAATAATTATTATTGTTTAATTAATAATTAATTAACACCAACCGATTCTGTTATAGCTCAAGTTCTCACTAATGTTGTTATGCCCTATCCTCTAGTGCTTTCAAAATACATATATATTTTAAAATTATCGCCCGTGTTCTTTACCCCACCAGAGAAAAGCAGCATTGCAAAGTTCCCTCTAATTATACTACTTTTTGTTCTTGTTTTTTAAATTTCTTTCCATCTAAACTTTGAAAATATTTACACAAAGACTTCAAATGCTGCTTTCATTACTTTTTCCTATCCCTCTCCTGGGGCAAAAAGAATATATCCTGTGCTTTCTCATAAGGTCTATTAGGTCTTTTTTTAATATAACCACACAGCAGAAGAGGACCACGTTTGTCATACTCTCAGGGCACAGCCAGGGAGCTGTGCATGACAGGGATTCAACCCTCAGTCCCCATGCCCCAAACACCCAGTGAAAACACCTGCGGCAGCCCCATGGTACATGAGTGTCCCCTCAGTAGCAACCAACAAGCAAGAGCAGAGCAGGGTGTTCCTTGTCCTCACGTTAAAGTGCTTTTATAGAGCTGGGGCCAATTGTTCCTTTGTTCCTTCCTCATTTCTTTCCACTACCCTGACACAGTTTTTTACCTTACGCATTTCGTCTCATACTTGTGTGTGCAAAGTCTCTGGAGCAATGGATCATGTTCCATGTGCCTTTTATATCTGCTCAAGTGGACAATCAGAGAGTCAGAATCACAGGACGGTAGGGGTTGGGATCACAGGGATGGTAAAGGGATCTCTGGAGATCATCTAAGCCAACCCCCCTGCCAAAGCAGGTTCACCTAGAGCTGCTTGCATAAGAACCTGTGCAGGCGGTTTTTTAATATCTCCAGAGAAGGAGACTCCACATCCTCTCTGGGCAGCCTGTTCCAGTGCTATGTCATCCTCAAAGTAAATAGGTTTTTCCTTTTCTTGATGTTCAGATGGAATTTTATGTGTTCCAGTTTATGCCCATTGTCCCTTTTCCTGTCACTGGGCACCACTGAAAAGAGTCTGGCTCCGTTGTCTTTAAATCCACCTTTTATGTACTTACAAACACTGATGAGATCCCCTCTCAGTCTTCTCTTCTCCAGGCTAAACAGACACAGGTCTCTTAGCCTTTCTTTATAAGAGAGATGCTCCAGTTCCTTGATCATCATTTCATGTTAGGTGAGTTCCAGCACCAGCATTAAGAAATCCATACTGATGCCATTTGCAGAGAAGTCAGCCCTAGGGCAACTGACAGACAGACTCTGAGTTTAAATCTAGAAGTGGTTTGCACATTTTAAACTTTCCTGGCTGGTTGATTTTTGCTAGTTAGCATGCTTTATCTCTAACAATTTTTATTATTTTAATTGTTAATACATTTATTTTCTTTATGTCTGCTTCCAGTAGATTTAGCAGCAGGAAGTAACAGAAACCTCACATTTCAGGAATAAGACTCAAGAATCATACAGCCATACAGGAAAAGGCTACATAAATGGCTACGTATCTTGGGACTGCAGAGAAAAAGTCACCAGGTTGCTTTATTTTTGACTAATTTGTAGAAAAAATAAAACCTGTGTCTAAACTCTCCATGGATCTTAACATATACCAGGAGTTACAGAATAAATTTGGTTTGGGGATTAACTGTGAGAACATCTAAGATCAAAGGCTAATGATTAATGTAGACTGTTCCAAATGGAAAATTAATCATTTGGAGCAATCAATTAATCAAAATTAGTTCCTGATATCTAACGGTGGCATTGAGCTTTCCTTACAAGAATCGAATGAACCTTCTAGGACAGAATAACAAATAAAGAAAAAAAAAATAGTAACAATAAGAAAACCCGAAACAACACCTCACTTGCCCAAGAAAATCAAGTAAGGGTTGGTTAAAAGGCATATGCATGAGAAAATGTAGTAGAAATGTTCGGTAATCAGAATTACATATGTAAATGATTTTTTTAGTAATTTTTAGTGACTATCTCAAGCTAAGCAAGATGACTGTGATGTCCTTATATTCACAGAAAAACCACCTATACTTTAGACAAATATAAGAACAGCATCAAAAACCTTTTCCGAAAGCTGTGTTAAACCTTTTACATGATCCTTGCAAATCAGTGGTAAATAGAATAACGTTGGCAAAACTGAAGAAGATGGGCTATTTTCTGATAACTCTTCCAT
Source organism: Nycticryphes semicollaris (assembly GCA_013400055.1). Taxonomy (NCBI): domain Eukaryota; kingdom Metazoa; phylum Chordata; class Aves; order Charadriiformes; family Rostratulidae; genus Nycticryphes; species Nycticryphes semicollaris. The sequence goes on along the minus strand of VXBJ01003367.1, from coordinate 8,562 downwards.
AATGAGTTGAAGAAAGACAGACAGGATCATTTACATGACAGACAAAATCTTAAAGGGACTGGGGGAAAAGCACACACAGACATAAAACACTGAAGAATAGCTAGTTGAAAATAATGCTTTTCTGCTCATAATTAAAACCCCTTACCTTAGAACTGGCTAAACTGACAAATTTCATCATTTGACCCTATCTGCTGACTACTGTAACTTTGTGGATCAGAGGTAAAGAGATATTGACCTAAAATCCCTGCAAATAAAGTAGCACTGAATGAAGAAGCTTATAAATGAGACAAGGACTGTGTCCTGTTCTCAGCAGGACACACAAGGCAAAACCAGTCTAAGCCTATCATTGTGAATTGGAAAATAAGACCTCCACTTGGCATGCTGCAACAGGAGGAGGAGAATTTCATTACATTTCCATTCTTCTTACCAGCATGGGCATTACTAACCAGGAAATTATAATCAACATGTAGTCTGTTAATTCTTGGGTTATAATATTTTTCTGAGTCACAAAGGACAGTGGAGTAATTATTGCCTCACAGCAACAAAACACAATGCCAGCATGTCAAATACTGTTTGATTTTTAATTAGAACAACCAAGGTCTATATTGAAAGCTAGTATGTGACTTTGCACATATTTATTTTGTGCATGGAAATAAATTAACTGTAATTCGATATGAAATACATATACATAAAAATAAAGATTTCAGAAGCTGTTAAAGGACTTTTTGTTTATAGTGTCATAGAATTGTCTAGGCTGGAAGGGACCTTTAAGATCATCTAGTCCAACCATCAACGAAAGTCTGATGAAAAACAATAACCCATCACTAAACCACATCACTAAGCAGTATGTCAACCCGTCTTTTAAATACCTCCAGAGATGGTGCCTCAACCACTTCCCTGGGCAGCCCATTCCAATTCTTACATTTCTAAGATCCAAGCCCTACCTCAGACACAGCTCTTCATGATAGATGTGTCCCTTGTTCCAACTCTATATCCTGTTTTTCAGTAAGTGTAATGGCTCTGATTCCATGTATCTAACTGTTCTCAACTGACTAGATTAGTTAAATGCCAAGTCTCACTTTGGGATCTTGAGGCTGTAGAAGTTGCTATTAAGCTATTGATTGGAAAGTTGGGCTAAAATATCAAGGTTCACAAGCACTGAGAGTCCCTTCTCTCCCCACCCCCATCCCCCACCCTTCAACTCCCTCCTTTTTTTCTTAAACCTTAAGAAATGTAAGATGTTGAGATTTTCCTACACCTGAAATTCTGACCATTAATGATACACAAAAAGAGAAATCCATTTCATAAATACACTAGGTGAGAGGTTTCACCTGATTAAGAACTGTATATCTAATCCTTCTGCAAGTGGAGAATGCAGAACATGAAAAAATATTTATTTCAGAATTGACTACAGTTAACTTAATGTAAAGCTGTGGATATGGACTCAATTAAACCGGGAAAGTAAATCAAACTGATTTGCTGGATTTTTTGATATATTGAAACAAACAGCAGTATTATTGCTTTGTTTTTAACATTCTAACACCACTCTTAAACTTTGTTCTTCTGTGATGTGCCATCAAAAAATTGATCTTTCTAGTAACAGATCTAAATTGTGCCCCTCCCCCCATCTGCTCATCAGTAAAAGTGACAGATTTTCCAGTCTCTTCAGGTTCTTATACCAATGACAGCATCTGAGACCTTTCCAGAATAAAACATCTTTCTCCTCATTTAATTTCTGATCAAATGTGTATTTTTGACATTCTTCAAACACATTGAGAAGAAAGAAAATATGAATATTAAGGTTCTCAATAGCATTTTTTGTTTTATTTTAATGAGCTATCAAACTATATGTCCCTTTTACAGGAAAGGAAGTTGAAACATTCTTCGCATTTAGACTTGAAATGAGCGATTCTAATGATCCCCTGAAAATAAAACCTCAACAGATAAACAACTAATTATGCTACTTAGGAGAGACAAAGATCCCAAGAAGTTTAAAATACAATGTTTTCTGACCACGGGTGACCCTCACAGCCCTAACATAGAGAATGTAGTTAAGCTTAAACTATGTATCTTTGAGAAAAGACTGTTTACGGAGAATATCTGAAAGTGGCTGATGATAGCATTTCTCTGTAGGACATGTAAGAAGAGTTAATGTCAGATGTAAACTTTTATACATTATTCTGCCATCATTGCTTAAGTCTGACCTGGGGAGACATCTAGGGGTGAGAGGTTTATTCTGTATTTGCTGTCCCTGCTAAGATTGCCAGCTGGGGAGCTAGCAGCACTGGACAGCCTGATACCTACTCTCCCCCTCCCCCTGCAAAGCCCCAGAACTGCACTTATCTTTCAGCAAAGATTTTACTAACAATCCACCATGCTTGTTCTCTAACCAAGAATTCATTATTACAAAAAGAAATATCACAGGTTCAATGAAATAGCACATAAAGCTGTGGTGTAATTATTGTTCATTTTTAACTCTAGTTTCTTTGAAAAGTTTGAAAATTTCCCGTTTTTACATTTTCCATTTTTGTGGATTTTTGAATGAATTCCCATTTCACATTCCAGGACTCCCAACACATTGCACACACTGAAATACAATGCACATTCAAGAAATTGCATTTCAGTTTTTCAGTCTCTATTTCCAGAATCAATAGATTAAAGACAGCTCAAGCTACATAAGTTTTCCAATACCTGAGACCATGTTATATGATTCTGTGCCCAAAAAGAAATTCAGGTAATAAATTAGTCTTAGATGGTTTATTTCATTGTCTCACTTTCTGCTTTTCCCCGTGCAATCAAAGATTTTGATAGTGAATTGTGTGCCTAATGTATAGGCCAAAGCCCTCTTTTCATATTCTGTGTTCTCTTTACAACAAGGAGACCGTGGGAGAATTAAACAGTTGTATAAATTAAGAATGTCCACCTCTGATCATAGGTCAGGGACCTGTTGCTCCTAAGGGAGATATATATATATATTATATATATATCAGTCTGTACAAAGTGAAGCCATCACAACACTTAGTCACACACTTCAAAAATCCAGGGGAGGTATAATTAAGAATCAGCATATATATTTGTCTTTGTATATATAAGACATAAAGCATACTATGTTTATGGCACACCATCATTTTTAACCTTTTGCTGTTCTGCATTAAGATTTAAATGGTTTAGGATTAGCGTTAAATACAACAAAAACAGGCAATTGCTATGAAAACTATAATTTCTCTTTCTTTTTGCCTATATCATGGTGTTAAAAAAGAAAAAAAAAAAAAAGATTGCTGATCTCACACAGTATGGGTATGGAAAGGCAGAGAAATGCGAGGAAGCAACCTCTCCCTTCTCCTCTCCACAGGCAACATATAAAGTCTGCTCTGCAGGGTCCTCCCAAAAGTTTCTGATCCTAGTCTTCTCCCTTTCCCCTACCTTTCTAACTCCTTTCTGAGACAGGAATGAGCCAGCCCCAGCCCTCATTCTTGGCACAGAAAAAATGTAATGCTGTCTACCGTCTAGTGCAGCAGACCTGACCCTTCTGAGAGGCTTTGGGTCAGGTCTGCTGCGCTATCCCGGGTCTGAGAACAGGCAAAAAAGCATCCCCCCCGACCCTGCAAACAAGCAAACAAAAAAAATTTTGTATCAATGAAGGCACATAAGTGAAAGACCACTTTTGTTTCTGTAGTCCTCCATTTTAATTATATCTTCTTCTGCAAACTGTACACAGTGGTCAGGAGAGCCCGTTATGACTGATACGCAATCTAGACCAGGCACCTCTTGCCCCAGGAACTAGTAACCAACATACTCATGGTGTAGATTAATGTAAATGTTTGCAGTATGTTCTGCCAGTGGGTGTGAATTTACAACATCCCCAGTCATTTTGCCATTCAATGGCAAAATCAATCATCAAGTGAGGGATTTCACCAGCAAAGGTATTCCTCTAAAATGATAGACTGCATCAATACTGGACTTTTGAGAAATTTCAGATTTCTTGGGTATTAAAGAAATAGAAAACAAGAAACATGTTTATGGCTGAAATGGGTATGTTGGCAATAAGAACCAGGTGGATTTTCTCTCCCAAAATAACTTCAAAATATGGCATAAAATACTGATTCTTATTCTACCTATTGTCCCCAGCTTCATGGGCCACTCTAGGCAGCTCACTTTGCCTTTTAATATCTCCTTTCTTCCATCATCACCTTTAAACTTTGTGGGCCTCAGTGGGTTTTGATTCATTTACATGGTGCCAAAAATCTCAATTATTCTCTCCACGTGTGGAAGATCTGATATGAGTGACGCTGTGCTGTCTTGTGAAGTCTTGCAAGCTACAAAGCCAAGCCCTCAAAAGTCAAGAAAAAACTGTTGCCAATACAGTTTTCCAACACATTTAGTTTATTATCTTACAAACACATTCTGGTAGCATACATGACCACACAGTAGATTTTCCAGAAAAGCCAACTATTACCAAAACGCAGAATGACTAGCTCATAAAGGTATTTCTTCTCTTAATTGAAAAAAAGAAAAAAATGTAATGTTTACAGGATGAATACTTAGTAAATACAGTCTACGTACACTAAATTTCCACTGTCTGATGTGAAATATCTTCTCCAGGCTGTGTGTAGCTACAGAAGTTTCTCTATGCACCTGTATCCAGTCCTGCTTACAAGAATCTTGGTGCTGCTAGTGTTGGCTGATATGAGTAAAGATGAAGTAACAAACTACATGGCAGAGAAAGAGAAAGAAAGCGAGAAAGCGAGAAAGAAAGAAAGAAAGGAAAGAAAGAAAGAAAGAAAGAAAGAAAGAAAGAAAGAAAGAAAGAAAGAAAGAAAGAAAGAAAGAAAGAAAGAAAGAAAGAAAGAAAGAGAGGAAAGAAAGAAAGAAAGAAAGAAATTGGAAATTGCTAGATCTGGACAACCTATTCCAGTGTCTCACCACCCTCACAGTAAAGAATTTCTTTCTGGTATCTAATGTAAATCTCCCCTCTTCCAATTTAAAGCCATTACCCCTTGTCCTGTCACTACATTACCTGACAAGGAGTCCCTCTCCAGCTCTCCTTTAGGCTTCCCTTCAGATACTGGAAGGCTGCTACAGGTCTCCCCAGAGCCTTCTACAGGCTGAACAACCCTAGGTCTCTCAGCCTGTCTTCATAGCAGAGGTGCTCCGGCCCTCTGATCATCCCCATGGCCCTCTGCTGGTCCAGTTCCAATAAATAATTAAGACAAGGGGAAGGATGTTATCAGTGGCATCCAAATGTAGCTGGAGAGCAGATGTATGCTTCCTAAAATTATTCCTGGCATATATATTAACATGAGTGATACGACTATGCACTAGCAGTAAGTACCATTGTGTTTTCCTTCCTTTCTACAAATGTGACACCTTGCCTATTCAAGTGTGCATCATCTTCCTATTACATACCTCATTTCTATGTCTGCAGTTTGTTAACAGGTTTGCTAGATTTCTGCTCAATATCCTTGATTAGAAACAGTTGTCCTGTATTTCACCCTTCAAAGAGAATTGTGAAGTTATGGACAAGCACTATAGAAAATCACCCATTAGGAAAGTCCAAGTCATCTTATTTTTTTGATACAAATACAGCGTTAAAGGTTTCCTTTGACAGTGATATTCCACTAGCATTATTAATTGAGCTTTCAGACTAAACATGTATTGTCAGGCATTAGAAGGGCTGAGTAAGTTTTGCCACAGAGGTAGTCTGACTTTTCAGTAAAATTAAAAAGTCATTCCTAGGATTTAAGATTCTGAGCATGTCTGAGCAGAAGAGATGACAGAAATTTCTAACTGTATTCATCTCTCCCCACATCCTTCTCATAACTTGAAAGTATGACATCAGCCTTCAGTTCAGTTATAGTCAGAATATGAACAGATTTAGAGTGGTGGTTTATATTAGTTAATATTTAGGTACCCATACAGTTTATGAGGTCACTCTGCAGCAAAGGACATAGAATAATAACTTTGAATGAAAACAGGACCTATTATGTGAGGGCCTTAAATCACTTTATTATTTAATAATGCTTCATGTTTGAAATTTCTTTCAGGACTTTGTATTTTTTCTTATTTCACAGAAGACATTATACAAGCTTCCAAAGCAGGATAGAAGATGCTATGAGAGCTGGGTTCCAGTAACAGGTCGCCAACAGTGAAAGTCACTACAAAGATTAATGAAAACAAGCCATGTTATCCTAGAAGATGCTGCAGTCATTCAAATTATCTTTAGGGAATGAAGTTCTCAATATGGCTCCATTGTAATTGCAGGCAAATATCAATTTGGCATATTTAACTGCAATTAAATATTATCAGGGAAAAAAACCCCACAGCTCTGTATTAGGCACTGGCAGAACATTTGTTACAAGTCATTGTAATACACTTCTGGAATCTAATTTTGCATTGGGGTGGCAGAGAGATTGCTTGTTTTTTGAGGGTTTCCTCAAATTTTTAGAATTTGTGCTTAACAGCTTTTACCTAGGCAGGGAAACCAGTTGACTTCATTTGATTGTCAGATACATGGTTCTTTAACCACTTAAAGTGGTAGGAAAGCTCCAATTAATCCTTTGGGGTTAGGAAGGGTAGCCCAATTGAGACACATACTAAAACAATGTTTTTTCTTGTATGAAGAAATTCTTGTAGCCATCAAAGAGATCGACATAAAAAAACCAGACTGGCAATGTCATCCTTTAGCATTAAACAGGCTTTGTGGGGATATCAATCTTTGAGTCTCACCAATGGTTCATAAACAAAATGTATAGATCCATAAGGTGGAAATATGTAATTTCACAAAGATTTCATGGTAAGATGGAGCACACAAATTTTCATGTTTTGGGGTTTTTTTTGAAAGTGCCCCTTTGAAAGGAAGCTTTTTGATATTCCCATGTTCACATGCAGTAAGAGATGCAGTATCTTTTATTTTCAAATTTAATGAAATAAAAGCCTCCGTTATTCTTTTTCATTGTCTGAAGGTGACACCATTTCTGGTTTGGCTGCAGAGCAGATGGCAGGAACCCTAGAAGCAGGATCAATGCTGGCTTTTGAGGACTGACTTCTGATACTATTGCACATATTGACTGACACATACTATACCAGGCTGCTCCAAAGTCTAATAACAAGGAATAAAAAAAAAAAAAAACAAACCTGTTGAGCAGACAGTGATGATAGAGGCCTTACCGCTCCTCAGTCTTGGGAGCTCTGGGTGATTTGGACACAACTCTAGAAAGCATACTAGAAAACTAGATTTGAGGGCTTGGACCTCCACTCTGAGAATGAAAACATCAGAAATTACACAAGAAGTGAAGAAGTGAAGTGAAGTGACACATCTCTCACTCTTCTTCTAGACAAGAGCTTGAAAACAAACCAAGTAACTAAGAGTGACATTTTCTACCAGACTCCTAAGGTATCCAGACAATGAAATAAACTCAGGTGAGATTCAAAGATGAAACAGCCTGATCCTATGCTCCCTGTATCCTAAATTGGTCCCCCATTATCCTACAAGTAACTAAGGAGTAGTCATGGTCTTTTCTACTTCGACTACCTCGAAATATTAAGGCAAGTTGAAAAACTTGATGTAAAGGAATCATTTGGGGCATGCAAAATAACACTGAGATAAATGGGCTTGTTTTAATTTCTCAGAGTTTTGATGTCAGTCTGCAGGTATGAGGAGGGATTATATCACCAGCATTGAGCAAAAGGCTGCCTTCTCCCTCACTCCTGAAAAATAAAACTAGTTGTAAAGAGAAGATAAAATTTGCCTCAGACAATTGTGAGGACATATGGCAGATCTAGTTAAAGCCTCACTGGTAGGAATTCTTAACATGATTAAAAAATACTAGCATTATGAAAGCAGACAGGCTTAACTTGACCATGAGCAATGCATAAGACACATTTAATCGTAGCTTATAAAATATCCCTGTTTAATAACAGCCTTTTCCTTTTAAAATAAACAGTTGTACCCTTACCATTGTTTATGGTAGAAGACAAATTCTGTGGTCAAAATTTTGCCATATATGCTCTGAATGATCAAATTTAAAATGACACATAAGTGTACATTAGAGCAACTTAAGAGATGGATAGTAAAAAACTGCAAAGTCTGCAAGAAGGAAAGGAATGAAAATAGTATTTCCAGTGCCTTAGCCATAAATTTGCAGGTATTTAATGAAAGTCAAAAATTTATTGTCTGATTTTCACCCATACTTTCAGGATATTTCATTTGCTATATTGGCCACATCGGATGAAATCATGGAGACAAAGACAGACACAAAAATTGGAAACTACAAGAGGACTAATGTAGTGTGGTAATTTTATTAATTATTTGACATAGTGAACTACTGCAAATAATGGACAACCATTGAACATAGTACAAAAATATCTTTGACATTGAAATCAACTGAAATAAACTCAACTGGGCTGTTAAGAGTAAATGTTGTGTTACAGATACATTATTACAGCTGTCATCAACTCCATGGAAGCTACCTGACTTCCTTTTAATACGCCAGCCTTTCTAAGCAACTTTATAAGACAGAGAATGTTTCTTTGAACATTTTATGTATACATACATATATATAC